>JAFVLL020022501.1:0-39800 GCA_021397915.2 Tor tambroides
GCTTCAGACACCGGTCACGCTGACGCAGTTCCCCATAGCGACCCCTAGAGGACGCAGTGTCTCGTTCCCTACTCTCAGGGAACCATGGTTACATATGTAACCTGAGACGTTTTTGAATGACAGATCCTAGTGATGATGTGTAGATTGAGAAGAAAAGAGGTCTAAGCACTGAGCCTTGAGGCACTCCTGTAGCTAGATATTGTGACACTAAGGGTGTACTCACACTAGGCGATCTTAACCGTGCCCGAGCACGCTTGACCCCTAAAACACGATTCATTTGACTAGTGTGATTGCTCCATACCACGCTCCGGTGCGTTTCGTTTAGCTGTCCCTGGCTCGGTTGGAAGAGTTGGGCCACAGCACGGTTCAGTTGGGCTCGGGCACGGCACACATGTTGTGTGAGAACAAACTGGACCCAAACGTGGAACTTCTATACGTGCAGGATGATTGTATTAACATTTATGAGCGACAAAAGCAATAGATCTGTTAAGCAATATATTGTGAGTGGGTCGTGTATCACCACGTCCCAAACGACTCAAAATAATAAACCACAATAAAACTATCTTCACGTTTTATCGGAAACGTCCTATTTTCCCATTTATGAAGCCGTGATTATGAGCTCGTTGTATTCAAGTGATTTGTTGTTGGAAAGAATAAAATGTATTCCACCAGTTAATAACCATAAACATTCACCAGGCTAGATAGTCAATTTCTGTCAAATACATGTTTATTTCACTGTTTAAAATACATATATGCAGGGTGCGATTTGTGAAAAATCAGAGGAGGGGATGCTTTTGAAAACTTTTTTCTCTCCAGGGTAAGGTTATAGCCTAACCTAATGTTAGTGTAATCTGTTAACAACGCACATCATAAAACCGTCTTTTTAGGCAAGTAAATGGGTGTCACTTAATGAAATGTTTTTAATACGACGGAAATTAACGTGATCACAATTTAATAAAAACATTGTAAGTTGGGCCTATTAATTGTAATGATTTCATTTTCCCGGTGATTCAAACAACGAATAAATTATATAGAGAAAATGAACAAATAACATTATCAACGGAGCTTTTTGAAACTCTGAGTCAGTTAAACCATTGCGTCGCAAAATGATTCACTGTTTCAAACCGCTCCAATCGGATCGCGTATCGCGAATCATTTGATTCAGAACGGGACTTCATAGTGCGTTTCGCGAATCATTTGATTCAGAACGGGACTTCAAAATGCGTTTCGCGAATCATTTGATTCAGAACGGGACTTCATAGTGCGTTTCACGAATCATTTTATCCCCACCGGGGATAAAAAAATAATTCAGCAGAGGCAGGGATGCATAGACCAGAGGGGGGGGAACCCCCCATCCCCCATCCTCCATCCTCCCCTACAAATCGCACCGTACATATATGCCTCAAATGCCTCTATATATATATATATATATATATATATATATTATAGGCAATACTTTAATGACAAGACAAAGTGATGTAATTATTGTTGAAAACATAATAATAATAATAATAATAATAAAGAATAGCATTGACAGCAGCAATCATTGTTCCTCCAACATGTTTAAATGCGCTCGGTTCGAGGCAACCGTGCCTAGTGTGAGTACACCCTAAGACACCCTGAAGGACCTACCCGAGAGAAAGCAAAACTTGAACCATTGAAATGTGGTTCCTAAAAATACCCTTTGCCATGAAGGTTGACAGGAGGATCTGATAGTATACAGTGTAAAAATCAGTGGACAGATTCAACAAGATGAGAACTGCCATGTCACTGCAGCTACAGGAAACTAATGGTCTTATTTTTTTGCTGAATATGACGTTTAGGCACCCTCTGTTAACTTGGAGAATTGTATTGTTTCTTCAGGTTGTGAAAAAAATAAAAAAATAAAACTGTGTTACTGGTGTGATAGTGAAATCTAATGAAAATGTCTCTAAAAGGACCTATATATAAATGGAAAAACAGAGGACCTAATACTGAGCCCTGTGGCACGCCATACTTGTTTTTGATTAGTTGTTTCTTCGTTTACATAAAGCGGTAATAGTTGGATAGATAGGACATAAATACTACAAATTTTGTCCACAAATGCCTACACAATTCTCAAGCTATCCAAGAGAATGTTGTGGTCTATTTTTGATATAATAGCTCTAGGAGAGATATATTACTTTAACGAGCACAATTTCCATGTTAAAATTGGGGTTAAATCCTGACCAATATTGTTCACAAATACAGTTTCTCTGCAAAAATAAACATTGTTAATAGGACTGTGACCCTCCACAAGCCGAGTCTGACACCCCTGGTTTAGACATTAATGGCAGATTTGGCCATTGTAGCTTACTATTCTACTGTTGATTTTAAATAGGGGTTAACTTGTATTTTTTCATCCTAGACATGATGGCGCTGAAAGAGGAAAGTGAAGAACTGAATGAAATGCAAAATAAAAAGCAGTATAAGAAACATGATTTCATAGCTGGACAAAAATCATTTGGTTGCCCACAGACTGAAAAGACTTCCCCAGAAAAAGGAGCTCAAAAGACTGGATCTAGAGGTCATTTCACCTGCCAAGAGTGTGGACAGAGTTTCGATCAACGTGGAAACCTTAAAGTCCACATGAGAATTCACACTGGAGAGAGGCCTTACACCTGTAAACTGTGTGGATATAGTTTTAATCGAAAAGAAAGCCTTACCAGGCACATGAAGATTCACACCGGAAAGAAACCATACACCTGCAAACTGTGTGGAAATAGTTTCATTCGAAAAGGAGACCTTAAAAGCCACATGAGAATCCACACTGGAGAGCACTCTTACACCTGCCCTCAATGTGGAAGGAGTTTTACACACAGACAAAGTCTTAATGCCCATATAAGAATTCACACAGGAGAGAAGCCTTTTACCTGCCAACAGTGTGGAAAGATTTTCACTCAATGTGGAAACCTTAAAGTCCACAAGAGGATTCACGATGGAGAGAAGCCTTTCGTTTGGCAACAGTGTGGAAAACGTTTCATTGAACCTGGAAATCTTAAAGCCCACATGAGGATTCACACTGGAGAGAAGCCTTTTGCCTGTCAACAGTGTGGTAAATGTTTTTCAGTAAAAGGAACCATTAAAAGCCACATGAGCGTCCACACCGGTGAGAAACCTTACCCATGCTCTCAGTGTGGAGTCAGTTTCACTCAGCAAGGAAGCTTTAAAAGGCACATGAGAATTCATACCAGAGAGAAGCCATATGCCTGATAACTGTGCTTCACAACTAAACAAAACCTTAGCTATCACATGAACAGTCACTGGTGGGAAGACGATGGTAAAAGACCTATATATTTTATGTCTTGCATTGAGAAGTGTTATTTTTGAATGGTTTGATAATTATTACATTACGTTTGTCAGAAAGTGGTAAGCCACGACCCATCTTTGCTTGCAATGACTGGAACAGTGGTGGATGCCTGTTTATTTACCCAATCATAATGCTCTCACCTATAGATGGTTTCATCAGATGCACACGTCTGGCCCTGAGTTAACTTCTGGTCTGTTTGTTTATCAGCCTGGCTAGTGGCGCAGACTACAAACACAGTTAAAGTTACGAGTAAATTAAAGTTGGGCTCAGGTTGTTGTGCTGTGGCCACAATATCAAAACTGACCGCCACAAATAGATTTTCCAAAAGGCTTTGACGCTGAATAAACATGAGCACTGCACGTTTCAAAATTAAAACTTGGCACAGGACAGGTGTTTTATATCACTGTATGGCTGAAGGAAGCAGACTGTTCACCTACTTATTGTGGAATGTTTCAAAACAGTATAACTGGGTTATTCTATAATCGTGTCATTTTTATTTTGCTTCTGTCACAACTTTTTTTTCTTTGTAGTTCTGTCAGTAAAATAAAGGTTGAAGATAAATGTAAAGGAATTCAGCTCTGGTTAAGCTTTTATTATGAATTTTAGCTTTAGGGAATTCAAATATTAAAATTAGGGTTGATTTGATATGATTAATTGATATTAATCATATACGTCCGATTTATACTTTATTAACAATCGTCCAGCGAGTTGTTATATCAGTATATCTTTAACGATTTTGTTTATCTTATTCGTGGCCAACGAAAAGAACAAACCAAAATAGTACTTTACGTAAATTTATGAGCATAGGTTAACAGGTTCTGGGCAAAGATTGATCTGAATATTACACAACAGAAAACAGATTTCTTTGATGATAGAAATGAGAGTTTATTCACTATTCTAGTTAAAATACATGAATTAAGCTAACAAAACAAACACACATACACACATATACACACGAATGCGCTATTTGAAGAAAGTTAAAGTCTAGCCCTTGTGGCTATTTCGTGAACTCCGCCTAAGGAAGTTACACAAGCAGAGAACTTTTCTATCTTTACTTTTAAAGATTAATTCACCAGCAAAGCAAGAGATGGAAATTTTGTTCGATTACTTGCTTTAAGTTGAGATCACAGCTGATCGGTGGTTTCCGTTTCGTTCCTTTCCTGGTTTGAGGGAATCCCGCGATGATTGGCTGCTTTGCTGTTGACGTCTTTCTGGGAATGCCCTTCTGTGAGAGGCTGTTTTCCTGGTGACGCGAGAGCGGCGTGCTTTGAAGTTCTTTAGAGTTCTTTGCTCGGCTTCAGGCTTTGAAAGGTTTCTTCAGCAATTTAACCAAGTATTGGTTCAAGGTTCAATGCTCGGCCAGATGTTAAGGTCGTGGGCGCTTAGCAGCGCGCTCAGTGAGCCGAAGCCAAAGTCTTTGCAAGTTTTCGCGCGCAGCAAACAGAGAGAGCCACGAGCCTTCGTGTAATAGGGTTTTAACCGGAGGCATTCTGTCCAACCCCTAGAGGCTTCTACCAATCACATTGTTCCTTTAGGGCGGAGCCCCGCCCTCACGGCTCAGTTTTCCGTGTATAAATTTTATCTGCTTAATTATTTTGTCACATGAAGAAAATATCCTGGCAGATTTCTATACATGTTACAATCATACATTAGGATGCTAAAGGTTAATTTTCATTCACACCAACTTATTGCCACTGAAATGAGCTTTCATTAAAATCCAAACAGCAGATATCTGGCATTCCCCAAAGTACATATCTCAATTTTTATATACTACATGGCTAAGGCATAGATTAAACGATCCTAAATTCTAAATAATCACACCAAGCATGTGTTCAAACAATAGTGATCGGGAAAAATTAGACATCAAAAGATTATTAAAAATAATACCATAGATTCCAATAACACAGCAAGCTTATAAATGACAACCGGAATATATATATTGTCTTTGAGTATACGTTTTTAATAGCAGCAACGATTATTAATTGTCCTTTATGAACACTTAAGAAAAGTTTTATCTGTTCTGTTATTAACTGAGAACATACAATGCTTCCTTTGGAATGTGAGGAGAAGAAGAGCGAGGTTATGAGGTCATGAGAATATCACTTTAGGGTGATCTGAGATTTTCTTAGCTCAGGACGGAGCTATAAGTCAATCACTTGTGTTTATCCGATGGGTAGTTTATGCGTAAAGGTTTGTTGGTATCACGAGCCATCTGTTTCTGGAACTTCTCCAGATAAGTAGCTCTCTGTTCTTAAGAGTTCGGCTGAAAGGAGTCAGTTATTGCTGTCCTGGTGCTTGCAGATACAGGATGTGGTTCTATAAAATCTATCAGGGTTTAGGGTTCTTGTGTTGATCCCAAGGGAACAGGCCAGGACAATTGGGCGCGGTGGTGGTAAGTCGTTAATTTTTATAACCACAGCGTGGAAGGGCGACTCCTTAGTTTCTGCTCAGGAATGTCCTGTAATTGAAGTTGTGTCTGTTCACAGGTTCTACATAAATCACAAAGGTTAAATCACAGGTTCTTGTTTTTATTGCATTTTACAAAATGTCCCAACATTTTGAAGAAGGTATTTTGAATAATGTGGGCAACCAAACAGTTTCATGTCTCCATTGACTTGCTTTGTATTTTTGCCCATACTGTGAGCAAAGATATTTCTTCAAAAATATTTTCTTTTGCATTCAGCAGAAGAAAGTAACTTTGCAGGTTTGAAACAACTTGAGGGTGAGTAAATAATGACAGAATTTTCATTTTGGGTGAACTATCCTTTTAATATGCAGTCCACACTTTGCACTCCATTCACTCCCTTTCCATAAATTCAAGTTTGGTAAACTCTGGCCTGCAAATCTGGATGACAAGACGACGTGACTAATAGGAGATAGGGGGCTTAATACAAAAAGCTTTCAAAGTCACATTTTTATTATAATTGGATAGCAAAATATATTTTAATATTTTATGTATTATATTGTGATTTTTTTTTTATTATACCCTTACAAACCTTCACACATTCATATGTGACTCTTGCTTTAATAAATCACTTCAGGGCTCAAGAGATCTGCCTTTGCTGTCAAATTCCTTTATTTATAAATGTATCTCTATATCATCTATTGTATGGTAACACCCGTGTAGAGTCTGCAGATGTTCTAAGAATAATTGATGATGTTTGGAGAGGATTGTAAATACATTTTGATAAAATTTAGTGGTATAACAAGGCTTTGAGGGACATTGTTTGATTAATTATGTACTTTAATCCAGCAAAGTTGTTCTTTGACATTTTGTATTTTTACCAGCAAGTCAGAGCAACACACAAAAATATTCCAAACATTGTCAAAAAGAGCAAGCACTGAGGACCATCAAAATTGTGGTGTGGACAGAAAAATGCACTGTTTTTGTGTATGTCACTTTAAATGCAAATAAGCTGGTGCTCCCAAAGAAGAGGGTGGAGCTTCAAGAGCTCAAGCGCTCAAGCTCTGGCAATAGCATTGCTAGCCTTTGCAAATAAACATTCCACTATTAGGACAAGCTTGTTATCTTTACAGAAAAAGTACTCTGTTTCAAAGTCAGTCATTTGATTATACTGTGCATAATAAATTTGTGTTTATGAATTACACAGATGGGAGCACAGCGCAATAAAAATAACACCATAGCTGGTCTCATGCTATCACAAACTTCATAAGTCCTACCTCTGATTATGAGCTCAACAAATTCAAGCGGTTGACTTTAAATTGCTTTCATATGTAATTTTTAACTACCACATCCTCCTTTCTTTTGTACATACTGCATTTTACTTAAAATTATAGACTGAAATTGGCAAAACATCTTTAGCTTAAAGAGGCATAAGACCGCACACTCACTTGCAGGTCACCTTGAGAATCACCTGCAAGTGCGGTTTTATGCCTCTTTATACAACTTTGATGTCTTCTGACCGGCACCTCGTATGGTGTATGTATGCTTGCTCATTTCACTAAAAAACATCTTTAGCTAATATAACTTGACTTAACATCAGTGAACACGCGCACACGCACACACACACACACACACACAGGCAAGGCAAGGATTTGTTCTAATCCCTTTCATACACATTTGGAAAACTGCAAATGTATAGTTTGTCTTGCACTTTGATGCCCATGCATTTACCCTGAAGGCAACTAACAGGAACTATGTGCAATGCTTGGAGTCATCCAAGACAGAAAATGGAAATGTGTGGAACAAAACCACAAGGTTGTGGTAGTGGAAATGCCAGACCTACCTCAAATGTTGTTATTATTAATGCTATGTGATCATCCTCGCCAGAGAAAGAAACAATTTTATCAATTACCCCATATGTTCCATTGGTTAATTTCACGTAGCTTTCATCTCGTCTGTGAGACTGGGTGTAGTCTCTGCTAGTGTAACCGGTGTAGTTTGTGTTGTTTTTTTATGCAATAATCAGACGGACATCAGACGACGGTTCGACTCTTCTTTAATCTAAATAACAGATAACACAGTCTTTATCATGTGTGAATTCGCCCTTTGTTGTTTCTCGTGCAGAGACAGTGCAGAAAGGGCAGAGAGAAAGAAAACATTCAAACAATGAAATTGATTTAATAACAAGTGACAAAACAGCATACCTGAATAAAATATAACACAGTCTTTAACATGTTTTTATATAAATAATGTATAACAATGCTCTAGATCAGGATGCCTAAACCTGTTCTTTGAGTCCCGAGTTTAGCTCTTACCCTGATTGAACACACTCTAATCAGCTAATTATTTTTCAGACTCATTAGGAACTTCTAGGCAAGTGTGCTGAAGCTGAAGTCTGTGGAATGTTGGACCACCAGGAGAATAATTGGACACCCCTGGTCTAGATCATTGGTTCCCAGCTCTTGTTTTGGAGTTACCACATTTTAGATATCTCCCTAATCCAGGGGTCGGCAACCCGCGGCAACCCTCTTTCATCCCTCTGCGGTGGCTCCCTGTAGCATGGGTGTACAATTCGCAGGGGAGGTGTCCCCCTGACTTTTAATAAAAACTAAACTCTTCCCCTGCACTTTTTCTCTGGCAAGTGTGTTCACGTAGAGGTTTTCAAGGGCCATTGTGAATAAATCTATATTTAAACTAAAAGAGACAAGATAGTCACGTCGTTTTGGATACGTTTTATTCTTATCCAAAACGATGTGAACACGGAGCACTGAACACTCTTATGCACTGTATGCTTCATTCATACTCGAAGACAGAGGGCGCTCTTGTGCAGAAAGTCCAAAACTGTCTCTTATGATAGTAATAATAACTTTTGATGTGCCAGGAAATCCATAATATGGACAAAGGCATCCCTCTATCACTGTAGCTAAGCTTGATAACGAGCATAAACCTTAACTGATGAAATGTGAAGACAATAAATGATTGTGACAATTTATGGTTTATGTTTTTCAAGTCTTCTCCAGGTAATAAATATGAATGATACAGTGGTAACTGACATAGCATTAATTACAGTACAGAAGCTATAAAATATATTTTCTGCCTTATTCTGTGATAAAAAATGGAAAAGGTGTTATATAATAATAAAATATATGAAAAGTTTCATATATTTTATAATAATAATAATAATAATTATTATTATTATTATTATTACATTTGACATTTCTGCCCCTCTCACTTCTGAAGTGATTGCTACTCCCCTGCCCTGTAACATAACTGAATATAAAACTTTAGCTATATGCCATGTTATCTTTATTTGGGGATCAAATATTTTGTGGCTCCACATGAATTTTATTCGGTGGGAAAGGGGCCAAAATGGCTCTTTTGACACTGAAGGTTGCAGACCCCTGCCCTAATCAAAGACACCAGATTCATTCAGATCCATTAGCACGTCAGTAAAGTTGGCCCCTCTCTGGATGTCCAGGTATAAAAAAGGACCAAGACTTGACTTCTTAGGAGGCAAAACACCATCTCACCAGTGGTAGTTCAGGATTGTGTCCAGAGGGACATACAGGTGCATCTCAATAAATTAGAATGTCATAAAGTTCATTTTTTCTTGTAAGTTATTTCAAAAAGTGAAACTTTCATATATTTTAGATTCATTGCATGTAAAGTAAAACATTTCAAAAGTTTTTTTGTTTTAATTTTGATGATTAGGAACACAGCTCATAGAAAGTCAAAAATCAGTATCTCAAAATATAGAATATTTATATTTGGGTTTCATTAAATGGCCATTCCTACAGTATAAATTCTGGGTATCTCTTGTTCTTTGATACCACAATAATGGGGAAGACTGCTGACTTGGCAACGGTCCAGAAGACAATCATTGACAGCCTTTGCAAAGAGGGTAAGTCACAGAGGGTCATTACTGAAAGGTGTGGCTGTTTACAGAGTGCTGTATCAAAGCATATTAAATGCGAACTTGACTGGAAGGAAGAAATTGGGTAGGAAAAGGTGTACATGCAACAGGGATGACCAAAAGCTTGAGAATACTGTCAAGCAAAGCGGATTCAAACACTTGAGAGAGCTTCACAAGGAGTGGACTAAAGCTGGAGTCAGTGCATCAAGAGTCACCACGCTCAGACGTCTTCAGGAAAAGGGCTACCAAGCCACTTCTGAACCAGAGACGGTGTTTCCCACAGACTTGGACTCTATTTGTGGCGGCATATATGCAAATTCATTCTCTGCCAGCAGGAGGCGCTTTTAGAGCACGGAGAAATAGCGGTTTCCCCGGTAACGCTGTACACAAATTAGCGCTCCACTCACAAACACTGCTTTATCAGACATTATATACAAGATGAAATGAAAATGACATCCAAAATTTTCTGAAGACAGTCCGTTTCCTTCAGAAATGCAGTGATATAAAGACACCCGTACTGTGTTTCGATTTTGAAACGTGCAGTGCTTGTTTATTCAACGAAGTCAAAGCTTTTTGAAATAAATCTATTTGTGGCGGTCAGTTTTGATATTGTGGCGGGCCGCCACAAATAAATCAATGTATGGGAAACACTGAGAGACAACGTCAGAAGCGTCTTACCTGGGCTGTGGAGAAAAAGAACTGGACTGTTGCTCAGTGGTCCAAAGTCCTCTTTTCAGATGAAAGTCAACTTTGCTTTTCATTTGGAAATCAAGGTCTGGAGACTGGAGGAAGAGTGGAGAGGCACAGAATCCAAGCTGCTTGAAGTCCAGTGTGAAGTTTCCGAAGTCAGGGATGATTTGGGGTGCCATGATGTCTGCTGGTGTTGGTCCATTGTGTTTTATCATGTTCAAAGTCAATGCAGCCATCTACCAGGAGATTTTAGAGCACTTCATGCTTCCTTCTGCTGACAAGCTTTATGGAGATGCTGATTTCCTTTTCCAGCAGGACTTTAGCACCTGCCCACAGTGCCAAAACCACTTCCAAGTGCTTTGCTGACCATGGTGTTACTGTGTTTGTTTGATCAGCAAACTCCCCTGACCTGAACCCCATAGAGAATCTATGGGGTATTGTCAAGAGGAAGATGAGAGACACCAGACCCAACAATGCAGATGACCTGAAGGCCGCTATCAAAGCAACCTGGGCTTCCATTACACCTGAGCAGTGCCACAAACTGATCACCTCCATGCCACGCTGAATTAAAGCAAAAGGAACCCCTACTAAGTATTGAGTACATATAGAGTAAATGAACATACTTTCCAGAGGGCCAACAATTCCCTAAAAAAATTTTTTATTGGTCTTATGAAGTATTCTAATTTGTTGAGATAGTGAATTGGTGGGTTTTTGTTAAATGTGAGCTTAAATCATCACAATTAAAAGAACCAAAGACTTAAACTACTTCAGTCTGTTTGCATTGAATTTATTTAATACACAAGTTTCACAATTTGAGTTGAATTACTGAAATAAATGAACTTTTCCACGACATTCTAATTTATTGAGATACACCTGTAATGTCTCCATTCCCTACATCAAGGAACGAGGATTACAACAGTAACCAAGATATGTTCCCTTTCTGTTGGTCAATTTTGAGATTGCGTCAAAATACTACTAGGGGTCCCTATACTACACGCCACAACAGCTGAGCTCTGGAGGCACAGATGTTGGCAAGCTCAGTGTGTACCTGGGTACCAGATGCACCTTGCCCCTCTCAACTTTCCAATGCCCGAATGGAGCGACGTGGAGCGTTGCTGAACTAAATTGTGGATCCGTTGCGTTGGGTCCGTTGCTTGCAACAGAAGTTGAAAAACTTTCAACTTTTCAAGCGCCAATCTAAGCATCAGCCAATCAGATCACTTTATGCAAATATACTAGTGCAGACACTAGCCAATCACGTTCGTTCAACACCAGAGAATAGCAGCATAGATATGTATAGATGCCCCATTCGACTGCTCCAGGCATGTAGATGCGCCTGCCATATTATAATGTTCAACTTGACGTCATTCACCATACTGTAGGTTCGCACAGAGCCATTGAGCCGTTCTGTGCAGGATTGGTGGCATATTTCTAATATTTAATGATTACTATGGTGAATGACGTCAAGTTGAACATTATAATATGGTGGACGGCTTAGGTATAGTGGCCCATAGAAACAGTCGCTAATGAGGCATCTACGTATACATATATATGAATAGCGGTACGTCAAAATGGAGAAAAAACAGTAATCACCTGGTGCTGTGTGATCAATCTTTATATACATACCGGGACTCGTAAAGGAGGGATCAAGCCTGGAAGGAGGTGGCAGAGGCGGTTAGTGAATCTGGTGAGTATTGTGGTAGTATTGTATCCATTTACTCGGTTTATCAATGATTAACAGCTATGATAGTAAAGCATATAATTGCAAAGAATAGCTTGTTTTTACAACAGACGTCAATTGCAGGATAGCATATCATGTAGGGTTCAAATTGTCACTATCCAGCAGTCAAATGCAGAATAATGAAATATTAAAGTGATTAGATTTCAGACACAAAATAATGATTTACATTTCATTCATTCATAAAGCCATTCGTTCATTCATTCATTCATTCATTCATTCATTCGAGTGGCTAGTGAATTTGACCATGTATCAGTCAGTTAGCTGGTAGTACTTTAAAGAGTTAATTCTGAACCTTGCATGTACTTGCAGAAAATAAAAATCTATGCCAGAACATGTTTGATAAGGCATATTTAAATTCAATATATTTTTATTAAATAAACAGTCTTTAAACACTGGTTGTATTTCAGGTAATGGCTTACTTTATTTCATTTTTTTGTATGTTAGAGGAAATATGCAGGACCAGGTGGAAGTCCTTGAGAGACAGGTTTAGGAAGGAGAAAAATAAGGAAAGGGAAATGAGAAGGAGTGGGGCAGGGTCATCTGTGACACAGCCTTGGCGTTTTATGGCAGTGATGGGTTTTCTCACACCATTCATCACCGAGCGTGAGATGTCCAGCAACATCCCCAGATGAACTCTGCCCCCTTCACCCACCACCACTTCTGTCCATCAGTCCCCCACCAGTCCAGAGCCAGAGGAGGACAACCAGGTCAGAGAACAGACCCAGGTCTTTACCCAGCAAGCCCATCCAAGCAGAGCCACACGAGATGAGGCAGTTGATACAGGCAGTCAGATGGAGGCAGGCAGGGAGACAGAACCGGGCAGGCAGATGGAGCAGGAGGAAACCATGAAGGTTGCTGACAGCGGTAGAAAGAGAAACAGACAGCATATGTCAGTTTTTGAGAAAGGACTGTTGGCAGCAATTGAGCCACTGACACAGCTCACCTCACTGTCACGTCCACCACCACCTCCAGCACCAGAGGATGAAGACGAGATCTTCTTTCGAAGCCTCTTGCCCTCAGTTCGCCGCCTTCCTGTGTCAAGGAGAGCAAGGTTGCGTTTTGAAATTCATAAGCTGATTTTTCAGGCTGAACAGGAGGCTGCTGAGGGTCTCCCATGATTTTTTTTTAAAAAAAATTCACATTAGTACATTGTCAGTTTTCTCATTTTTTCTACACATACTTATCTACATTTACCTTTTTACACTCACATCACTACATTTTTGTCATTTTTCTCTTTTTTACACCCACTATTGCACAAATTTATTTTTTAATATCTTCAGTCACAAAAATGCAAAAAAAGAGTGCTACTGGGATGCAAAAACTCTCTAATATCTCGGTGCTCTTTGGACAAGGGAAAACTTGTCTATAAATCTGGTTTACAAAGCCAAGGCACTCGAGAATTTATATTAAAAAGCCTTTATTATCTCATGGCTTTAAACATTAAAAATAAGTCACAGGTCACAGGGTGTGGAAAACAAACACACTCAGAGTCTCTTATACAGCAATCACCTGATCACATAACAGTCACATGACTTCACAATCAACATATTGAGAAAGAAGAATGGAAAAATTACTTTCACAACATATTACAAAAATCATCATAAATCATAAATTATCCAATTCAATTCAATTAAAAAAAAAAAATTCACAAATGTCAGAATATCTATAACAAATCACAAAAAAGGTGAAAAATCTAATTCCCCATTCAGACCTGGAAACTGATTTGCTCTCAATGTATAGATCCAAAAAGACTCTGTTGTAACTTTTTTACAAAAAAAATCTAAATATTTTTAAGACAAGTATGTTCATGAATATAACATCAGGTAGTGAGTTTAAGATTAGATCATTTATTAATTGCAATACCTCATTTGTTGTGTATCGATTGGAGTGCCCTTGTGGTTGTTTTTACATAGGGATGACTAAAAGGAAATTAAAGACCAGATTAGCAGAACATAAGAATGCTATTCGTATTTGTAATCCTCTGTACCCTATGGCTGTACACTATAAAGATAAAAATCATGGCAGTCCTAGTACACTGAAAATAGTTGGTATAGAACACATTCCTAAATCAATAAGAGGAGGTGAGACATATATAGAGAGACAGATATTGAGAATAGTAGAACATTTTCTTTGAAGGAACACAAACTGAAAGACACTGACAGCCTCAGTCTCCAATGTGTTTGTTTGTTTGATTTTTAAAAGGTGTGGAAGTAAGAAAAAAAAGTCTGGCCTACTAGATCCCCTCAATCTGGAAGGGAGAAAAAAAAAAACAACTTTCAACCATTTTCTTATTTGTGACCATGGACTAAAAACCAGTCATAAAGGTCAATTGACATTGAGATTTATACATCACCTGAAAGCTGAGTAAATAATCTTTCCATTGATGTATGGTTTGTTAGGACAGTACAATATTTGGCAGAGATATAACTATTTGAAAATCTGGAATCTGAGGGTGCAAAAAAAATCTAAATATTGAGAAAATTGCCTTTAAAGTTGTTCAAATGAAGTTCTTAGCAATGCATATTACTAATCAAAAATTAAGTTTTGATCTATTTACGGTAGGAAATTTACAAAATATCTTCACAGAACATGATCTTTACTTAATATCCTAATGATTTTTGGCATAAAAGAAAAATATACCTGTGCTACTTGTGACTGCTTTTGTGCTCCAGGGTCACATTTATTAATGCTTACAGTATTTCCAAGAATCTGATGAGTAAATCTAACCTTCAAATCAAAATCAGACCACACACAACTAGCCCTGGTTTGTTGTTGTGTGAGTGGTGCAACTCAAGTTGTTGCCGTTGGGTGGCATTCTACAGCATTCATTTGGCTGGCCTCAGATGTCAACGCTCGAACAGCCATCTCTGCATTTGTCTCCATGCCAAAGGCTACTTTTTTAAACCGAGGATCCAGCAGCATTGATACTGCAAGAAATCTAAAAGTTCTACATGTGGCTATAATAATTAAACAAACTGAGTTATAAATTAATTATATACTGAGGTATATTCTGTGATTAATCTATACAAACTTTGTTGATTCATAGTCTCCACACCTTTTGGTCAGATGCTTGTTCAAAGTGCTAGCTAGCCTCTGACCAACAGACTCTGGTGCATAACTGTTGGCCATACTTCTTGTCAGCTTCTGCAGGTTGCGTACTAAAATAATTAACTTAGAGGATGTGACATGACTTTCGGCAGAGATCTCCTTCCACTTCCAGGAATGGTTTCAGGACCTATATAAAAACTATTGATAAAACAAACTTTAAAGGGGTCATATGATGTGATTTCAAGTTTTCCTTTCTCTCTGGAGTGTTACAAGCTGTTTGTGCATAGATAAGATCCCTGAAGTTGCAAAGACTAAAGTCTCAAAACCAAAGAGATATTCTTTATAAAAGTTAACACTCTGCTACGCTCTCCTAAAACAGCTCGTTCAAGCACACCCCCACATGTCTACGTCACGATGTGGGGAGATTTTCATAACACCGCCCAAATGTATATGCAGTGAAAGAGGGCGGAGCTATTATTCTCGCTGTAGTGTTGTTGCTGCCGCCGGCGCCATGTCCTGAAGACACTGTGTTTCATTGTGAAAGTGAAAGTACTTTGTTTGGGCTTCCAAAAGAGGACACAACTAGAAATCAGTGGTTAAGTTGTATTTACAACACTGTTCCAGAACAGTACAACGCAAATATTCGAGTGTGCGCAGCACATTTTATGGAGGACTATTTCCTGAACTTGGAAGCTACAATGCTGGCTCGCACAAAGACTGTTTCTATAAAGAGGGGCAATTCCAACTTCGAAAGAACAGTCTGAGCTTCTGACTCACAGCCTGTAAGTATGTTTCTGCTACTGATGATTCAAACGTGAGTTTTGAGCTGTGTAGAGTAGTGCTTGTTGTTTGTGTTTCTTCGATCACAAATGCAGACATGGTAATGTTTTTAGACAGTATAAGTCATTATAATCAGTAATTATGTCCCCACTGGATGCAAAAAATGCCTCGTTTGTAATGGGTTTTATTGTTTTTGTGTGGTCGCGCCGTGAAACGCCATCACAATACGGTGAGGGGCGTAACATTTCCGTCTCACGCTTGAGGTATTCGGCCAATCACAACGCACTGGGTAGCTGGCCAATCAGAGCACGCCTCGC
Organism: Tor tambroides; assembly: GCA_021397915.2. Lineage (NCBI taxonomy): Eukaryota > Metazoa > Chordata > Actinopteri > Cypriniformes > Cyprinidae > Tor > Tor tambroides. The sequence goes on from JAFVLL020022501.1 coordinate 16,222, forward strand.
TTCTCAGAACGACAAGCTTTGTAAAAATCGGTGCGTTTCAGAAAGGCGGGGCTTAGAGGAGCAACAATAATGTACAGTATGTGGAAAATAATGTTTTTTTTAAACTTTAAACCACATAAACACATTGCATTACACCAAATACACAAAATAATGTTCTTTTTAGCAACATCATATGACCCCTTTAAAATTAAGGTTAAATAAAGATTATATGGTAAACAAATCCCATTATTCTTATGCAAAGAACATATATTTTCATTATATACATGAAAGATTAATAGCTTATATTAAATGATTTAACGGTATATTGAATATATATATAATTACATATTGTTAATATACTAGAACATATTAAATAATACATAAGGAATTACAGCTTTTCATATCTGACAATATATCTACTTATATACTATAATGCATGTCACTTTTTATTCAGTATTACACCTCATAACAAATATAATATACAAACACACTGTGTTTATATATGTATGTATGTATGTATCTATCTCATTTTGTCTCATTTTTGTTCCATCTCCGATCCTGAAAAGTCTGTCTTGCAGAATTGACTGAAACTGAGCTCCTAAAACTTACTGCCAGATTCTGGAAGATAAATTCTTCAAACAGTGGTACTAGAGAATGTGGTGCTGGTCCTTCAAGAGTCACTCACAACTTATCTGTCTAAAAAATTAGTCTTAATGTATTTCACAACACTTCAGCATGTCTTCAGCACTTCATCAATCTTATTAACTGAGGGTAATTTTTTTTACCCAAGCAAAGTCTCTGAGAACCTGACACCTTGTAATTCTAGAGACTCCAGGAAGGTTGCCGTTCTGGAAAGTTCTTAATTCTTTTGCAATTAACATGTTTTCTTTTCTAACTGTTTTTTGCTGACTCTGCTGACCCAGTGAGCATTTTGCTGTCCAATGGTCATGTCTTAACTTTGCAATTTCTGTATTGCATTAGTTTTGAATATTTCTCATGGGGATTTGATCATTTTTGACATTTCAGTTTTTGGTTCATTTGATCAGTAAAAGAAAACATGTCTATTAATTCTGCACACCTGAAATGAGTTTGTCACTTCCAGCCTTCATGGACAATTATATATCACTTTTAAATGATTAAATACAAAATTAATAGTAGTTAAGATTGATATGGTTTGGAATTGGTAAAATGTGCTTGGAAAAAATATCAGGATATCAACATGCCTAATAATTATGCACACGGCGTATGAGAAAGGGACTTGACCTGTGATATCACTAGTTATTAATTTAACAACTGGAGTATTGTAGATCAATTTTATTCCTTATTTATGTGAATTCTGGAACTTAACTTGTTCGTGTTTCACTTGCATTGTATAAGCCCAAAAAATGGAAATCCTTAAACTTTAGTATTGAGCTGCTGAAAGAAGTCATACATTTAAGACAGCATGAGGGTTGTAACAGCATAAGACAAAATGTAAGAGAACTTTAGTTTTGTGGTGAATATGCCTTATACGTTCCAAGAATTTAGTCTACAAATTCAAGAGTGTTCACAGTATTACGCTATAGAATTTTGTAGCATTAATTCCATGACGTAGTAGTACAACTAGTTGCTAAACTACTGTATAAAAAGTTCTTGAGACATTATACTAGATGATACTGGAAAGAGTAATATGGCCGAACCCTGACAGTGATGATGAGGAAAACTTCAGTCTGGAAACGTGCGGCAAAATCGCATCCTTTTTTCAGCAATACATTGAAGGAGGTAAAAAAAAAAAAATATTTCTAATTATTTTTGCTTTTTGTATGGTTCTTTCATTGTAAGACTTCTCTTAAGACTATATTGTAAGACTATATCTTAGTATTGAATTTATTTTTTGTTTTTATATTTGCTACATTTTTTTTAATTGATCTCTAGGCAAAGGAAATCTAGCAGCTGCAATTGTTAATTAGTGCACAGAACAATGAATGACATTGTGTTAACATCCATTAAGATATCCATTGTTCAAGCATATTGTTTGGATGAGCAGTTCATCTATCCCAATAAATGAGTTAACAGTTTCACAGTAAGGGTCCACTCTTTCTGTGAAAATGACGTTTGGATTGGGCAAGTTATCAGTCTCTGCAGCAGTCAACTCTCTCTGCAGCTGTGCTTGTGGGACTGCAACTCCCTCCGTTTCAACACTGCATGATGGTCCTTCCCAGTCTATTCCGAAATCTTCACTTACCTTACAACATCACAATAAAAAAAAAAAAGACAAATATTATCACTTTACAAAATGCCATAAGGCTTCACTTCATTCAAATGGTAGATCTACCCAGGGCCGCATTAACACTGTAAGGGGCCCCTGGGCTTTTTCTCTTGAGGGGCCCTTCATCAACGAGAACTACAGTCTACATTCACTCAATCTTGATAATTACAAAGCGCAAGTCGTCAATAATAAATAATAAATAAATAAATTTAAAAACTCTTACTAACTGTTCACTCATCTTCAGTTAGAATCGAGAATTGTAAAATCGAACTGGTATTTATAATTTAGGTATCAAAAACAATGATAAAAAAAACTATTTTATTTTTTTGTGGCAGGGCAAGTAAAAATTTAAACCACTGTTGAGCCCTTATGGCAAAATCACATGTAAATCTTCAGTTGCCTCACGATGTGATTTCATTATGATTATGCATCACAATGCATCTTTCCTCCAATTATTTAATTACCATAGCAAATGAATAATCAAATATTTTTGTTATTTTACCTTTGTTATTAAAAAAAATATACAAAGATGCTAATTAAAAACAGTAGAAAATACAAAATAGGCCTATGAAAAATGGAATTATCAGTGCTTTAATTTTTTAATTTTACATCTAATTTACAGGAGCATTTAAGTAAGAATAATACAGAAATTTAAGTCAAATGTAAGTATAATCATTGCATAGTCTTTAGTGTATTAATTACAATTAATAAAGCTACAAAAGCAGTGAGTAATTCCCTCTTTTCTTTCGTTGTGTGAGGTGTATTATATTAAACAGTAATTTAATCTGTTACACATCAGATTTTTGTTTACTGTTTACGTTCAATTAAGACACATCCATCAATGTTTATGCGAATACTCCAAAGACAGATAGCCTACATTTTGAAGTAATTCAGTGTTGCATCTTTTTTTTGTGGCTTAGCCTATTGCGCTTAAAATCTCGTTTTAACATCAAGCACGTCCCGCATTATTTTCTCATTCATGCATATTATTTTCATAAAAAACTAAATGTGCCCAAAAATCTTGCTTTATGAGAAGTTTATGCTTTGCTTCCAAGGCATACGCAAATTCTCTTTATTGTAAAGCCTATATTTTCCTATAATAAAACAGTACATTATATGATACGACTATTTAATTACATTTATGCATAATCGTCCACATCAGCATCGTGATGCGTCATCAGAGGCGCCGCTACGGATTCTCGGCCCCCTGAACAGCATACTCCCTTGGCCCTCCGGTGTGGGGGGGGGGGGTTTAAGGTGGCGTATCCCGTAGAGCCCTGAACGACCCGAGCCCGTCTTTTTCCCCCTTCTCCCAAATCAGATTAAACTGTTTCAGTTCAGTTTTGGATGTAATGGCAAAGTATTTCGTTTCGTTTTTTTATTAAGTTAATTTAGAAAAACGTATGGAGCATTTTTTGTTCGTTAAATACGTTTTTTTCTTTCTTAAAGTAACAACCAAGCGGCCAGCGGCTGACCAGCAGGCTGATCGTAACCATGTTTGATCAATTTAGCCTTCTCAAATCATCATGACTTGCCTAAATAAAATCTATAGGCTATACTAAAACAGTTCAAGCAATGTTTAAACGTTAAACCTAGATAAATGTGCGCTGCATCAGTAGTTCATGGAGGCACCAGCGCAATCAATTGCAGTTTTTTCAATGGAAACAAATTACGCTATAATTTTTGCTCATAAGAGTAATCCATCATTCGGAACTGTAAAGGGTCTACATTTATTTGTGTGCACTCACAATATCAACAAAACATTTTATAAAATATATAAAAATTTTATAAAATAAAGAAACGATGCACTTTTGGCCGTCTCGTCTTGAACATAGGGCCCGCTTCACAAAAAATGAATAGAAAGTCAGCGAATACATGCCTCACAGACATGATAAATATATCTATAGAAAGCTTTAAATTACTTCTTAACAAAATAAATCAAATCAAAAACAAAAACTCTTTCATTATAGTCCGTGAAGATGCATTTCTCTCGTAAAGGCGCATCTAATGAGCAGATGGCGAGTCAGTATCATCATCTTCATCTTTGCGACCGTTTGCGACACTGACACAGAAAACACTCCTTTATTAGTAAATTAAAATATCTCCTTACTATTTACTTCCCCAGACACATTCATGGTAATTACTTTTGCTGGGGCTTTACGGCAAGCTTTATTGTGTGTATTTGAAGCAGAACTCTTCAGCTGCGCTGACGGCGCGCTCGCTGCTGCTGCAGGACACTAAACACCTCGAGCCGCTCTCAGTCGCGGCACGGTCTCGTGTTGTTTCCACCAGCGTGTTGTTTTTTTTCATCACTAAATGATGGATGTCTAAAATATATAAATAAGGAGAAGCCTAAAACAGGCCCGAGGCCCGTCCCGCGTCTGAACTATGATGTGAAAATTGGCCGAAGCCCAGCCCTAGGGGCGTAAAATAGTCGGCTCGTCGGAGCCGGGCTGAAATGCAGGGCTCTAGCGTTCCTCTCGGTAGAAATCACGTTTCCCCCTCGGGGGGCCCCCCCTATCGTCGGGCCCTTAGAATCGTCCTAACTTTTCCCCCCTTACGGCGCCCCTGTGCGTCATAAAACTGATAATTCCACATGTTCCACAGCTGTAGTGTAGTGGCTAACTAGCAACTGCGAGCTCAACTATGTTAAGATGGAAAAGTATTTGACTAATTATAGCCTACTGTATACTACTCAATACTGATAGCATATGACCTACCTGCCATGATTTGCATAGACATCTTCTCCTAGCCCTGTGTTAATATGCCGTGAGCAGCTTCGGAATTTTGGCAATTTTTCTCTCGTCTGACACTTCTTGCGCAGGCTTGCAACTCCCGCACGTGCGTTCAAAGCAAACCGATAAAGCGTAATTTTAAGGGAACAGTGAACTCATTATAAAATGCGTTATATATTTTCCGGCACCACCGGGGCCCCCCCTGAGCCTGGGGCCCTGGGCTTAAGCCCAGGTAAGCCCGTGCATTAATGCGGCCCTGGATCTACCTGGTCTGGATCATCAGTATTTTAGAGGAGATTGGCTACCCATGGTCCTTAATTTGTGGTTATTCCAAGTATCCTGGAACAGATCAAGATGTTTTTGCAACTGAGGCAGGAAAATCCAGTACAGTACATATAGGTGCACCTCATTATCTGGAACCAGTAAACTCTCAGACTCCATTCCATAGAACAGGCAGTAGAACTTGTCTAAGGCCTGTTCGTAGACATCCCTCCATAGTCTTTCAATCCTACAAAGACAACGTTGTGACAATTTTCAAACTTCTTCATTAAATCTGTTTAACATTTGCTCCCACCCACACAAAGCCCCTTTGATTGTTGACGCTTCTTTCAGTTATGTGTGAGTTGCGGTTCTCTCCCCTATGTGCCACTATGAAGTGTGCCACTTCAATGTCCTCCAAGCCCTTGTCTGAGCGCACTCGAGAGGGGAGTCCAAATTTATGAACTGCTCCAATAAAACTGTCAACAACTGTCGATGCCCAGTTGTTTGTTGCAGCACTCAGGTAAACAATTAAGTGGCTAAAGCCATTGATGCCTCCATGAATAACAAACCTCCACCTAAATAAATGAGCATATACATAAATGAAAACTTGAATTTCATGATTCCTTCCCTTCCACATCTATCTTCCTAAGACAGTTTTTTTTTTCCCTGAATTCAGTGGTCATCCAAATGAAATGTCTTATCACCTGAGCAAATTCAGACAACAACAAAAAAATCCTCTTCCAAGTTATTTTTATTCCAATGATTGTGAAATTAATATAAATTATATAATTCACATAAATTAAACACACCAAAAATAAGTGAGTATGGTGGGGATCAAACCAAAAAAATCTTTATGGAATACCTTTATTGAAGCAGTTATGTTTCTTTACCCTCAATATATTGACATTTAGACTGTAACAGTTACAACTCTGTAATTAAAAATACTTATTTTCAGATGAGAGTCAACTTGTTTACCATTAATGATAGTAGTTATCTGATGGAAAATGTTAAGCAGTGTTGCCAACTTAAATTTAGCAACTTTTCAGACTACCCTAGCAACTTTTTCTTCCGAAAGCAACTAGCAACACATTTAGCTATTTTTAAAATTTATTTGGCAACTTTTTGTACCTGCAATTGTTGATCAGTTAGTACACTGTGAGAAAAATGTCTAGAAAAATGGAAAAGGTACTAGTAATTTTCCAGGACGTTATCCATTATCCATTGTAACCCTGTAACCCGAAAACACAGAATACTATGCGTCAGTGGCGGACTGGCCATCTGGAGCACCGGGAGTTTTCCCGGTGGGCCGCCGTCCAATGTGGGACGCCCCAGTCAGTACGCAAATATATTAAAGATTTACGGAAACCATAACATTGCATCTCTTTTCTAGGCAGATGGATGAGTGCGTCGATCGCATTGGTGCCGGTGACAAAGAGCGTGTATTTGTGTCACACAAATGTATTTGTGTATTTCTGTTCTGTGCATGCGAATGTATTGCCCTCCCTCCCTGTTAATTAGTTTGGTCTAGTCTATTCCATTGCGTGTCCTGAAACACGCCCCCTTTCACTTCTAATTTAAAGAGGGAGAGATATTGATCCTTTCTCAATAACAGCAAATTTCTCTGAGCAAATAATTACTAATAATTTCCATGGATGAAAAGGGGAAAAAAAGAAAAGGTGGAGCTGAAAAGTTACGTGAAAAGAAGAAAAAAGCTTTAGAGGTGGATGCTGTCAAATGCTTCAAATGAACAGATTATGCCTTTGGCGCGAAGGCAAGATGCAGTTCTGCAGGCTCTGACGGCTCTAGCATTACGGTCAAGGACAGCGAGGCTGGATCCAGCAGCAGGGCCAGTGATGATGAACGAGCGCCTGCTGATGATGACCAACACCTCTCCCCTTCTCCACCCGAGCCGGGCGAAAAGGATGGCAATCAAACTGAACCGGTAAGCTGAAATAAAATATGTTGCAGCATTAGCTCGGGCTAGTAAACTAGTTACTCATTTTAATTATTATGGTAGTCAATATTAATTCAAAATAATGCTGAGAAATTAGCTCCTAACTCTAAGTATAAAATTGAAATAATAAACCTTAATGAATTACATTGTTTTCTTCTAAAAATGAGTAGCGTTGGTTCCTTCTTGTATATTTATCTTTCATTTAATAATGACAATTTTAGTGATACACTAATTTGATCATTTGTGTGTTATAGTGGAGAGAAATGTAAATGTGCTACTAACCTTTGTAGATTTCGTAGCTATGACCATTGCAGATAGGACCAACACATCCTATTTAATATTTTATGAATATTAATATTATTTGCCTTTTTGCAATTTAGGGCTAGCTAACACTGTTCCAACACATAGATTAACATTATCCTATTTTTTTGAACTGCAACTATATAAAATAAAATTGCAAACAGCCTTTATTTATTTATTTATTATTATTATTATTATTATTATTATTAGTCTTCATTCATTCATTCAGAATCAGGAAGATAGATTGAGTCAGAGTCAGGAAGCTGCTCCCAGCTTTGATTTCTTCAAAGTACCAAAATCAGAAGATCTAGAAATATTTTTCAAGTTCCACCCTCAACAAAATACAAGTAAAGCTTTGGTTCAAAAGGTTTTCTGCATTAAAGATGGTACCAACAGAAGGTGGTTGTCACACAGTGAGGAGAGCCATGCATTATACTGCTTTGTATGTATGGCATTTGCAAAGCCCACAGACACCAGCCCCTTTACATCTGGAATGGTAGACTGGAAGCATGTTCATCAAAGAATAGAAGAACATGAGAAGAGCAAAATGCACAGAGATTATGCTGAGGCATAGTTTCTGAGGGCACCCAAAAGTAACATTGAGGGTCTGCTCATGGGGAGTCAGTTATCAGTTCACAGAGAACAAGTACGCAGGAGAAGGCACGTGCTAGAACGAATCATTGATGTTATTAAAGTCATTGGCAAAAGAGGGCTGAGTTACAGAGGCACTAAGTCCGAAGCAGCATACACCCTTGATGATAGCAGTCTTGACCATGGTAATTTTTTAGAGATGGTCATCCTGTTGGGAAAATATGACATTTGTATGAATGAGCATCTTGTTGAGTGTATTAAGAAAAGCCAAGCACTCCACAAGTCTGTGTCAAGAGGGGGAAGAGGTGCTCTCATCACACTGTTGTCCAAAACTACTGTCAATAACATCATTGCCACCATTCAGCAGACAATGCAAACCACCATGGTTAGACAAATTGAGAAAGCAGGTATGTTTTCTGCGCAGATTGACACAACACAGGACATTACAACACAAGACCAGTGTTCTGTTATTGTCAGATGTCACTGATGACAACATCCATGAGAGGCTTGTTGCAGTGGTGAAATGCGAAGCATCCACAGGCCAGTGCTTTGTCCAGGTGTTGACTGATGTTCTGGAAAGGATGAAGCTAGACTCGAGCAGTTGCATCAGCAATTCTACTGATGGAGCCGCTAGTATGCAGGGGAAGTATAAGGGCTTCAATCCCTTGCTTTCTGCAAAATCTCCTAACCAGGTGCACGTATGGCGTTATGCTCATGTGTTGAACCCGGTCTTGGCAGACGCTACAGAGAGCGTGTTGGCAAGTGGATCACTTTTTTTCCTTTTGAATAACACTGCTGTTTTTCTTTGAGAATCATACCAGAGGATGAGCATCTGGGAAAATGAAAGCAAAGACCCGAAACACAAATGCTTTGCCCCCATTGGAGAAACAAGGTGGTGGTCGAAAGACAGGATGTTGAGGAAGGTATTTGGAGATTTTGGTAAGCCACACAATGCAATGTATGTTGTTCTTCTCTTCACACTTTCAGCCAGAAAAGATCAGATAAATTTCAACACAAATGCACGGATAAGAGCACAAGGCTTCATTGAAGGTCTTCTAAAGTATGAGACCATCCTCACAGCCCAGATCTTCCTGAGGATATTTGATGTAACCTCCCCAGTGTCTAAATATCTGCAGACAAGTGGCATGGATATCCTTTCTGCCCATCGTACGATTGTCTCCTCAGAGGAACAGCTGAAAAAAATGGCACGAGATTTTGAGAGTGTCAAAGCAGCTGCAGACACATTTGTTCAGTGGGCCAATAGGAAGACACTGGAGCGGGATGCAGAAACAGACCTGGAACTGCAGGGCACTCTGCCATCAAAAAGGATACGGAGGATACAGTGCATACAGAATTGAGGTCCATAATTTGATTATGGATACAGTTGTTGAAAGCCTACATCAACTGTTTATGAGTAATGGCACTTTGTATGCCGACTCGGCTCTTCTGGACCTTAAAAACTTTGACCAGATTACGGCCAACACCAGTGATCTTCCGCAGACTGCACTTCAAGAACTAAGCAAATGCTTGCTTAAGTTTGACAGTACAGCTACAGTGACCAATTTACAAAGTGAGCTCTCAAGTCTGGCTGAACAGTGGCCTCAGCATCGATGAATACACTATCAGGACAACAGAGGATGTGCCTGAAGAAGATGATGGGGTGGAGATTGTGAACAAGAGCTGCTCATCTTTCAAGAACTGTCCAGTGTGTTGTTACCGTATTCTTTGTCAATACAACCTATTGACCAATGCGTACCCCATTTTGGGACTTACATGTACAGAACATGGGACATGTACAGAACTTATTATTCAACTATGCCAAGGTAAATACAGTTTTCCATTCTATGGCACCTTTGAAAGGGCAGAAAACAAACAAAAAACACACACATCTAAATTAAAGGACTGAACAAAAAATGAATAAAAATAATGTAGGAAATATGCTTCAAAGACTGGGAAAAATAGGGATAAACTCATAAAAATTTGTCAATGGCTTGCTGAAGTGCTCGAAAACCAGCCATGTATTGGACCCGGAAATAATGTCTCTACAGATATTAAATAGGCTACAATAATATATATTATTATTATATATAGTATATTAATATTTACTTTTTATTAATATATTTAATTTATTAACATACTTTTTTTATATATTAATAGATTATTTTATATTATCTGAGCTGTCTGGAACGTAGCATTAGGTTAACATTTCAATAAACGAGCGTGTACTACAGTTACGAGCCATTCTATAAACTGACATTTCAGCACTTGACCAATGGATAGCGACTCCTAAGTAGCACTTAAAGCAGGGCTACGTGTGATTGTGTTAAGTGCATTTTTGGGAAACGCACCTGAAACAACAACGACCATTCGTAAAATGACTCGTAGAAAAGTGCTAAGATCAATCGTTATCGGGAAACCCAGCCCAGGAGATTAATGATCTACAGGGCACAAAAGTCTAGATTTTAACAAGAAATGTATTTATAGCCTCCGAAGTCCGAACTCTGATTGAGAATATTACAAGTTGTGGAGGAAATCCAGTGAGAAAGTCATGTCTATTGACAGGACAAACATAAAACACAATAGAACTAGAAAGGCCAATAGAAAGAACTATAGAAAGTATTCGTGAAAAATATCCAAAGCAGTCTTAAAATCTGACAAACAGCTCAAAAACAGAGCACTCTGCTGTTACATTTTATTTATTTAATCTGGACAATTATGGGGAACTGTAGAGCTAGAGAGTGCTAGGCACTGTATGATGATACATGCCTGCCAAAGCCAAAGGCTATGTCCTGCTCACTTTATGACTTAAAATAGAAGATCAAAATATTTGTTGCAGAACGCTGAGCATGTTCGCAACTTATATTGAAACAGTTTACATACGTCTAATGAGCCACGACTGAAGAACAAAGAAATATTATGATAAAATCTGATAAATTCTTAATTTAAGTCAACAATGTTCTCATCAAGAGAATATCAAACTGTGTATTTCTTGCCCTGGAAAAACTTAAGGTTTTCTTTCCTACTCATATTCTGAGGATGTCTAGGACCTCTTTGCATAAATGTGCTACGCAACAAGACTCAAAGTCGTAAAACTCATCACATTCCAGGACAAGGTATCCAGGAACTGTTGTATTAGAATAAACGCAAACAGAACATGACTGAAGGAACAAAGACAAACATACGATTAGACAACAAATGGCTTAACGGTGTGCTAGACATCTGATATTTTCCAAAGAAAATAATACGAATGACATAGACTTTATCAGTGTAAATATTATATAGGCCTATAATAATTAACAGTTCTACTCTGCCATCATTGAATCCGTCCTCTGCACTTCAATAACTGTCTGGTTCAGCTCAGCTACCAAATCTGACCTCAGAAGACTACGGAGGGTAGTCCGGACTGCTGAGCGAATCATTGGTACAACCCTCCCAGTCTCCATGAACTGTGGTCCAGAGGAGCAAAGGCTGTAAAATCACTCTGGACCCCACATCCAGCACAATCCTCTCTTTGAACTGCTACCGCCTGGTCGATGCCAAAGAGCCTGAGCACCAGTAAAACGACGACACAGAACAGTTTCTTCCCCAGGCAAATCATCCAGTAACACTGACAATAAACGCTGAACACAACTATTATACATTATCCATTCACCACACTCACTTATTTTATTTTATTTTCTCACTTCAAATTTCCACATATTTGACCTGTACATACATAATTGGTTCATATTATATATTGTGGTTGTTGTTTTGTACATTACCATTTGTATATTATTCTTTTATTATCTGTATCCTGTCCTGTTGCTGTCTTTCTGTTGCACTGTGGAGCTTCTGTCACTACAACAAATTCCTCGTATGTGTAAACATAGTTGGCCAATAAAGCTCATTCTGATTCTGATTCTGATTAATCCTCATGATATGAAAGCCCATCAGAAAAGAAAAGAGTTTCAAATACTGGGTGTAACAGAATGAGACTTGAGTAAACACATCATTAAATATTGTCTTTTGTTGGAAAACAGATTTATGTTCCTCAAAGTTTGAAAAATATACTGCGACCATGAATGAAAGGTGACAACTGAGCTTGCAAAGATGGTTTGAGCAGCATTATGCGAACAGATCAATACACTCTGATGTCAGTACTGTACATCACCAATATGCACAGCAAATAATTATTTAATTAGAAATTTTAATTTGAAATCGCACTGAGCCAACACGCAACCTGTTCTTTTTGGGTTAAATCATGCACTAGTCCGCTGGATTAACCCAAACGCACAAGCACTCACTCTGTATAAGCAAGTGCTTTGTCTTAAACATATATGAAAATGTTCTTGCAAAGAACAATTCTAGACCCATCCGCCACAAGTGCATAAAACAATATGAATACTTATAATGGTGTAGGTTGATGTAGTGATGAAGACGGAATGCAGAGAGACAAGCAACCATGTTTTTGATAACAGGCCCGGAATTACTTTGATGAAAGTTTACGTGAAGGTTCAGACAAAACTCGAAGATGAAGGAACAACAGAAGCGGGATGCTTTTGAGTTTGAAGTCGTAAGATAGCTCTCAATTAACGAAAAGAACTTACTATGTAAATTGTTGATGGAGACGCCGGAGTTGACACGACAGCTCGGTGAGTATTCGGAATGATATCTGACATGAACATGGACGTGAACTTAAAGGCTCGCTAGTGTTTCACATTTTCCATTGTTAGAATCATTAACACTTTTACATCATAATGATGATTGAACAACTGTAAACGTTTAGTGTGTGATTAGTTCATTGGATAATAATAATATAGCGAGAATCATGAAAGGGATGTCGTTTATGCAATCGATCATGGGTTAATTTTAAATTAAAAGTCAGTAATTTAATGAACTATCAGAACTTGGTCTAAAGTTTCAAGCAACAGTTTCCCTGACTGAGTAGGAACGTCAGAGTCATTGACTGCGAAAAATGAAACAGAGTTCAGTGCTTATGTACTCCAGACCTGTTAGTATGAATGAATGACGTGGCATTGGAGGCTTCCTGACAAAACTTATGCTGAAGCTTTCATTTCTTACTGCTAAATTCTGAAAAAACAGAGGTGTTAATTATCGGACCAAAAACTTATCCATAACACTTTATGGCTGCTCTGTCAATTCTTCATAATCAGCTAGGAATCTAGGTGTGCTGTTTGATAGCAATCTTTCATTTGAAAAACATGTTTCTAGCATTTGTAAAACCACATTTTTCCACCTTAAAAATATATCTAAATTACGGCCTATGTTCTCAATGTCAAATGCAGAAAAAGCATCCATGCGCTCATGACCTCTGCTGTTGATGATAAATGCTTTACTGGTGAAGTTGCCTTGCCCATTAATAAATGTGCTTGGTTCAGTAAATGCAGCAGCTAGAGTCCATTACTAGGAATCAGCATGACCATATTAGCCCGGGTTCTGTCAACACTGCACTGCTCCTTTATTAAACATCAGAGGATTTTAGAAATCTTGTTAATTACTTATAGCTCTGAATGGCTTAGCTCCTCAGTACTTGAGCGAGCTCCTATCACATTATAGTCCTCCACGTCCGCTATGCTTCAAACTCTGGCTGTTTGATAATAATTTAGAATATCAAAATCGACTGCGGGCGGCAGATCCTTTTCCTATTTAGCACCCAAACTCTGGAACAATCAACCTAACACGGTTCGGGAGGCAGACACACTCTGTCAGTTTAAATCTAGATTAAAGACCCATCTCTTTAACCTGGCTTACACGTAACACACTATCGCATTTCAATAATTCAGATCAGTTAAAGGACTGTTAGGCTGCATTAATTAGATCAACCGGGAACACTTCCCATAACACCCGATGTACTTGTTACATTGTTAGAAGAATTGCATCTACGCTAATATTAGTCTGTTTCTTTCTTATTCCGAGGTCACCGTAGCCACCCGATCCAGTCTGTATCCAGATCAGATGGTGGATCAGCACCTAGAGATGACCTCTACAGCCCTGAACGTCAGCGGAGACCAGGACAACTAGATGAGCCCCAGAGACTGATCTCCTCCGAAGACCTTGTCACCTAGATGGCCATCGGGACAAGACCACAGGAACCAGATGAGTCCTCTGCACAAACTGACTTTGTTGCAGCCTAGAATTAAACTGCTGGTTTAGTCTAGCCAGGGGAGAATGACACACTATTGTGACACTGCTTTGAAACCATTTGCATTGTAATAAGCGCTATATAATAATATAAAAAGCGCTAAATAAATAAACTTCCTGAACAGGCAAATACACACACACACACACACGTTTACTTAGCTATCCAAATGGGGACATTCCATAGGCGTAATGGTTTTTATACTGTACAAACTGTACGTGCTATCGCCCTACACCAACCTCACACCTGAACTCACCCTACAGGAAACTTTCTGCATTTTTTACATTTTCAAAAAACTTTGTTTAGTTTATTTTTAAACCCGTTTTACAAATGAGGACATCCCCAAAGGGAGGTTTTTGGAGATTTTGTCAGGTTTACCTCACTTTTGGGTACAAATTTGTCCCCAAAAGTTGGTTAAGTAGGTACACACTCACACACACACACAAACGACATCGTCTGCCTGATGAAAAAATTATTTAAAGCATCTTCATATTTTAGAAACTGTAGTTATTACTTGCATCATTAATGATTTATCTTATCTACCAGGAAATAATCAGAATGCATTCCTTTATAACCCGACCCACGGATATAAGCTCAATCCGCACATCACTACCATGCATTCGGTCTTAAAGGGACAGCAGCCTAATAAACCTGCTGCTGCCTGTGCCGTTAATGTTAATAAAACCAAAAAACAGAGAAAATCACTCACTGCTCTTGTCTGAATCACTTTATAACTTTAATAAGAATCAATTTATATTTATTTCATACAGTGATGCTAAAGTTTAACTCAGATTTTAAATAATCTTTTGACAACTGATTGTTTAATACAATACTGTTCAAATAGATAAGCCATAGGCTTGTTCCAGTATGGATATTCTCAATAGTACATCTTAAAATTTAGATCATGGGTCATGATCGTGTGTTATAAGATTGTGATATTTTGGGAAGATCGCCCACCTCTAGTGCGGCGTCTTGTGTTTTTAAACTAAAATGCTTCTCCTCATCCGAGGTGACGAAGAAAAACAGCGTCATTTCCAATGACTGACATCACAGTTTAACAGTATTTTGGTGCTGATGTGCGAATGTAAAAAGCCAGAATGCCATTGCTTGTCTGAACAGCAGATGATGGTGTATGCCAGAAAAGTCATTCTGGTAATTTTACAGTAATTTACTGGAATTTACTATGTGAAAGAGGCTACTGGCCCACCCTCAAGTGTCTCCAAACTTTCATTGGTGAAACATTTCTCTGGTGAAATACAAGCATGATAGGATGGTGATTGTAACTGTCAAGATCCAAAAAGCACTTTAAAGTACAATAAAAGTAGTCCATATGATTTGTGTGGGTTGTTTCGAGTCTTCTGAGTGCATTCATTTGCTTTATGTGCAGAACAGACAGTCAGTCATATTAACTCATTTGAATCTGGCACTTGTGAGACTGTTGGTTTGTCTCTGGCTAATCATATATATGTTTTTCTCTTTTCCCTGCCTCTACTCTCGACCTGCAATTACTTACAGGTGGAGCTGCTTGCATGAATAAAGCTGATTGGTGACGGAAGTGAGTGTTGCTATACTTAAGTCTCTGGAACTATGGATACATGGCTTTCTGCTCTTATCGCTTAATTGTTTGCTGTCTGTTGTGTAATGAGTGATTGTCAAAGAACTGGTACATGAGACATTTGTTGTAATTTGTCAAGTGAACTCAAATTCTCAAATTGTGATTAATTTCTCTCAAGTGTGGCTCTTATCTCTTCCTGACCATTGTTGAATTGGAATATGGTAGGGAGGTGGGTGCTTTTTCCCCCCTTGCACTTTAAAAGTGTCCATTGTAGGGGTGTAACGATTCACTCGTTTTCTCGATGCATCGATTACAAACCCTGATGATGCATATGCATCGATTTGAAACATGGATTTTTGAATCAGAATCAAACATTTCTGACAGTAATCACATTTAAAAACGCTTAGAATCGGAATGAATCGCGATTTCAGCGATTCAGTGCTTTCAAATATATACACAAATTACTTAAGGCACGGACGAACGGAGACCTTGAGCAGTGTTCGTGCCTCTGATCTCTCCTTCACGCACTCCACTATTAACCGCCTGTCACAGATGGAGTTCGCTCTTCTGCATTTCACGACATTAAGCTCGCTGATGTGTGATCTCTCCTTAGTACTAAGCCATAGTAATGCTAAAGTGAAGTAGTTTTAGTTTTCTGTAGTTCTTCAATGGCTCTCCATCATATCGACATTACCAGTCGAAGGCTGCGCATTTATTGGACGGAGCAACAATGTAAGTGTCTATACGCACAGTTCCATTGAATGATAAATGACTTTTAACAATGTCATTGAACCGAATGTACGAAAGAAACTGTTAAATTAACCACAGCATTAACACCAACCTTGAAATAAGAGCGTGAGGTTTATCTGTTAATCAGATGCATGAAAGTATCCTTTGTTGCTACAGAAAACAGACGTCGGGCACGTTTACCTTCAGAATCATCATTCGCCGATAGAGAAGCAAAGTTAAATACTATACGATTTTATTTTATGAAAATGAGATGAAGTTTTCGCACTGAAAGAGAAGTGATCTCGTGCTCACAGATGTGCCAGGCTATATCTGCAGCTACAGTAAATTGAATAAAAAGCAGAATTAACTGATGAAACGTTAAGACAATAAACACAATAAATAAATAAAAATTCTGAATGAGGCATTGCTAATTTGCAGTATATAAAACAATCATAAAATTTCCATTAGGAAAAAAATTATAGATTACAAATGATTGATTATTGTCCAGCAGTGTATTTGATTTCTTATAGCAAATTCAAAGTAATAGATAAGAAAATAATTCCTTGTTAAAAAAAATAATACATACATACATACATAAAATTATTGTATTTGACATTTCTGTTACTTCTGAAATGATGGCTATGCCTCTGTGTGACAAAATGTTAGCCTATACATAATACTTTTAAAGCTCTTTTTAAAAATATTGGCTTACATAAATTTCTACATATGCCATTGCCATGTCATGCCATAGCATCATTAAACTAGCATCTAACAATGGACAAAAGTGTTTTTTTTTTCTTTCTCTAACCTATGGTTAGTTCCTCTAACCATAAAGGCTGCTGTGTAATTTGCCCCCTGACTAAGCATTTAAAGAATTTAGGGGATGCATTTATATAATCCTGTGAATGCACTTAAAGAATGCAGAATTGAATCGTTAATCCAATCGAATCGAATTTAATTGTGAGTCGAATCGAATTGAATCATTCTGAATTTGCAAAAATCATTCTTGAATCGAATCGAAAACCTATGAATCGTGAATCGAATCGATTCGCTGTCTACCCAAAGATTCACAGCCCTAGTCCATTGTTGTAAAGCCTTTGGGAATGAGAGCCGGGACTTCAGAGATCTTTTAAAATGGAATCCCTCTTACGTTACAGATATTTTCTTTGAGTAGAGGTTTAACTTATTTGTAACAACAACTTTTTATTCTTCTTAATTTATAAGAATATAAGTCAATAGAGTCCATATTATAATTCATGGAGTTATTATGCAACAATTAATTAGATGTACATTTCAGAATCCATAGGCTAATTCATTGAAAACTTTGAATTTGAATGCATAGTGTTGCAATGGCATATCTTATTACAATATTCATATTCCTCTATATAATTTGACAAACTGACCTATATTAAACTTTGGTATACATCAGGATGTTCTTCAAACATGTTAAACTCAAAAACACCCACAGGAGGCACTAAAATAAAAAAGAAACATGTTTTGTGAGCAAAAAATATATCCTAAATATCAACATAATGAATCAAATTTAAAATTTACGTATTTGTTAAACATAATTTACAGTTCACAGGGATATTGAGCAGAAATCAGGAAATAGGAGACAATACTGTCTGTAGATGAGTTTATTTGAGCTGATTTCCTGTTATGTGTTTGTGTTCAAAAGATTTGATTAGTGAAAAACAACCACACCAGATATACAAAGAGTTTCTTAAAAGACACATCGTAATACAGAATTAAAACAGACTTCTGGCCACTTTTAAACCCAGTAAGCAGATTCACTCAGAACTTACTAAAGAACAAATCAAACATAAAAGTAAATCAGAAAACTAATGAAAACCGTTACTGTAAGTAAACACATTAGTGTGTTCCTCGCTCTTAATATCTGCTGCAGATGAAGTTGAGTTTGTGAGATTCAGGAAGGCTGATCCAGCGCTGATCTCCTCCAGACTGAACTGCTCCTTTTCTCTTCTCGAGTTTGCAGTCTTCGTACGTTCCGTTCCTGAGTCAGAAATTCTGATAGCACACGATCTCTCCACTCAGCCAGAGCCACATGTTCATGATGCAGTAGTTGTGTAAACCCAACCACACCGCCGCAGTAGACGCCCGTTTAACCACGTTCATCACATCACGCTGAATCTCTTCTGAATGAACCGAGACCAGATCCACATGATTCTGTCTGCAGTATCTCAGAGCTTCAGCCCACGTCAGATTCTCTCTGATCACAATCAGTTCATCTGGAAACCAAACAAACCACAAGCAGAAACTAGAGAGAGACTGATCAAAAACAACATGCAGGATGAATTTGTCAGACAGCATGAACTTCTGGAGGTGATGATTGATTGTGTGTGTTTTGTGAGGATCTACTCACCTTCATGACACACAAAAGGATATTGGCTGGTGCAAAAGATGTCATACCATTGTCCGTGAGTGTTTGGTTCAGTCATTGCACAGCTTTCACCACCTCCCCAATTATCAGGTTGACCAGACTTCCAGTATCTGAATGAGGAGTCACTCTGATCTGACCACTGCCATGAGTCTCTGACTCTGAACAGACCGATCCAGATCCATGATCCAGATAAATGATTATCACTAATGATCTTCTCAACCTGTTGATTCTCATTCTGGTTCCTCACACTGACCAGATCAGTGTGATTCTGTCTGCAGTAACTCTGAGCATCTCTCCAATTCATCGTCTGATTGACAAAGACGAGTCCTGTGTTCGCTTTAAGAAAATCAAATGAGAAAAAGATCCGTTTGTTCGTTATTCTTGAAATGCTTTATGGTTTGGATGTGAACAGGAGCAGCAGTGGAAAAATCAGAAACACATCATTGAAAGACTTGAGCTGCTTCTACAGCTGGTTATATATTGAATATTCACAATGTTGAAGATATTTTAAATTATACCATGATCTGTTTAAAAACTCAGTTCTGATTGGCTGGAATGTGTGCATTCAAACCATTAAATGAAAGACACACATATGGTTAGTCAGTTGCACACAGAAAGCTGATGTCAGCCTGCGCCGTGAGTTTTATTACAAATTAGCTTCACTATTGAATCACTACATTACATTTCTCTGCAATGAGGGTTTGTGCTGTAATGGTCTATCATTCCTACATGGACCAGACGCAAGTTAATCTACATATGAAAACAAAGCCCTTGTACAAATATTGTGTTGTACAGAAATTTTCTCAACACTGAAAGTGTGACAGATAGCCACAGTCTGTTCTAAATTCAATCAATTTAAACAGTCATACTGTTTAGTATTCCAATAAAATGTAGTATATGGTGCATGTGAAAATGAACTCACTGTTGTTGCAGATGAAATGTTGGTTATCACTACATGTCAAATCATGCCATTTTCCATTTAACATCATACCACAGTAATCTACGCCTTGGGGTTGTCCAAAATCCCAGTTCAGATAGAGCGCAGGTTCACCTGAAGACCACTGCCATTCATCACGACCCGTCTTCCGCAGCCCAATCCAGACATACTGAACACTTCCAACAATCACGCTCTTCTTTATCTCGTTCATGTCGTTTATGTTGTCAGCGGTGGCCAGATCTGTGTATTTCTCTCTGCAGTATCTCTGAGCTTCAGTCCAGGTCTTCCTCTCATTTATAAAGTGATACTGACGCTGAACACATTCAGATACGGAGCAGAGAGCTGTGAAAGAGAGGGTTTGATTTAATGATTTCCATAACAGGATCTAACCTAATGAAACTAGAAACCATAAATAAAACCACAAACACACTCACCAATGAGAAGAAGAATGAAAAACAGAGTTTGGTCCATTTCTGAGGAAGAAAAACAGATAAACTTCAAATATGCACAGATTAATTTTGGTGTAAAAGAATTTCAGTGATAATTAAAATCCATCTTTAAAAATCTGTATTAAAATCCAACAGTAACATAAACGTACTCTACACAATAATTAAGACAATATTAAAATGTAAAAGTCTAATTCTTGTTAAAGACTGAACATGTGAGTTGCTCTTACTTCAGAGATTGTGTGTTTCTGTCCTGAGTCTGATGTTTCTGTCTGCAGCTTTAATGTGATTATTATATCTGCTCTCATCCCTCATCCAGCATCATCATTTATTACTCTAAACAAAGCCCTTTTCATATTTCTTCCTCCTTCAGGTTTTTATGATATTTCTTCTCTGTGTTGGTCTCTGTTACTGTAATTCTCTGGAAGTGTGTTCATTTGAATGTGGTAGAGATTGGAGGGTCTGTATGTTTCTGTATGCACACAATGTAATGACACACGGAAATAAAAGACAAAAGCAACAACACATTCAACTCTTTATTTATGGAAATCATAAGCACAGAGAACATCCGCATTATTTCACAATGTACACATTCAAATGAAAACACACACACATACAGTCAGTCGCACACAGAGAAACGTTTAAAAGCACAGAAACATCATGTCAACCTGTGCCGTGACTCATTTTAAAATAGCTTCACTATTGAATCGCTACATTACATTTCTCTGCAACGAGGGTTTATGTTGTAATGCACTATCATTCATACATGGAAGCAGGTGACGTTGCTTCCTCTTGATATGATGCCAACTCAGTCAGCATTATAACAGTAAATTTCATTTAGTGGTGTTACAAAACATGCTTGCTACTTCAACCTCTCTTTTTTCTGATTAACATGCATATGAAGATCTCCAATGACTATACATGACTCATGTTCACATTCACTTATGCCATTTTTATACTGCAACAGCAGCACAGAAGCTACATATGAAGCACAAAAATGTGCATAAATGCATTCATACATGAGTTACAAGAGCAGGAAATTAATTTAAATATAGAAACATTGAATGAAAATGTGAATTCATAAATAATGAAATATACACTCTGTCACTTCAAGAGTTGAGTTAAAATAATGGTTTTAATTATTAGTGTCTTTGTGCTTTCAGTAAGGAGGATAATTCAGCACCTCCAGTGGTGTTTGTAATGTCGTTGTTACATTGTGTACTTTTAATTCATATTATTTCTCATCGAGTGAGTTACATATAGCTTATCCTAAAGTGTTAATTGATGCATTAATTAACAAACATGTACAAACATGTAATTAAGATGTCCGTTATTTACATATGAATTTGTATGACTTATGTTGTAGGTAAGGTTAGTTCTTGATTAGTACCTTATGCCTTAACTCTTCATTAGTTCATAATTAAGTAAGATTTAGTTTAGGTATTAGCACATGATTATTCATGTACTGTTATTGTAAACTGTGACCAGCTAAACTTAACTAACTACCCTTTACACAAACATTGTTACAGCAGCTAAAATGATTAACAGTAAACATTTACAAATGATGAATAGTTTTAACTTTAAAGATTGAGCACTTCAAAAACATGAACGAATTATTAATACATGATTTGTAAAGATGTGTAATTAGTAGAGGTCTGCATACACAAAAGAAGAGCAAATGTTTGACCTTTACAGACTGTGGTTATGAGTTAATGAATAATTAGGTAACATGAATAGTGTGTGTGTGTGTGTGTGTGCTTAAAAAAAGTGCTTAAAATGACTAATAGTTTATGGTTCCTGTCTGCCGTGCTGCTGAGTGGTTTGCGATTGTAGTTCAGTGGAGCTTTGTTTTGTTGGAATCTCCATCTTACTATCACTCTCTGTTGTTTAAACTGCTAAAATTATTTCTCACCATATTTCTGTTATTATCTATCAAACTATTTTGACATCTTTCTCTTTTAATCTAAACCACTAGAACAGTGTGTTAGCATTCCATTAGCCTGTTAGCTTGTTATTCATGTTTCCATTTGTGTTTCTTTTTCTCTGTCTCGCTCTGTTTCTTTTGTCTCTCACTCTGTTTTCAAGAGTTCATCGAACAACTGTGGTAAGTCGGAATCATTGTCACTTCCACCGCTTGCCACACGTAAAGTGTACCTTTCTCTGTCAGGAATTCATATGTGATAAATGCAGGGAAATAGTTAGGCTGACAGAGAAGATTTCAGAACTTCAGAACTCCTTTAATTAAGGATAGTAAGAATGTCAGGGCCTTTGGATTCCACTAACTTGGCGAGTCCCGTACGTGGTTTGGTTCCGGTTGCTGAGCCCCTGCAGAAGGGCGGCTGGGTGACAGGACAAAACATTTCTCTTCTGTTGTGATCAAAACATCAAACAGGTTCTCCCCACTCAGTGACGCACCCACTGAGACACCTGATGAACGTGCTCTAGTTATCGGCAATTCTTTTTTTTAATTCTTTTTTAATAAGAGTGCAAAATATACAGTAAACACAAAACACAAAAAACAGCAATGGAAATAACAGCAATGACAATCTGAATAATAGTAGTAGTATTTAAGTAGTACTAGCATGCATAATAATAATAATAATAAAGATTGTGATGATAACAATAATACATAACCAATACATAATAATGCAATAATACATAAACAATAATATTTTGTGATGACGGCAACAGTAATATCAATAATAATGAAAGTAATATAATGATGATATAATAACAATAGTAATAATAATAATGTAATAATGACACATAACCCAACACATACCACACCTATCCTAGCTTCTGTGTCAATGTTCATGTTTTTGTTTTTTTTACCCATTCATGGTAAGATTACTATATGTATGTATGCCTAAACTGAGGTGGTGCATTAAAAGAGGGGTGTGGTCATGGCCGGATTATCCAATGGGCACTGGCCCAGGGGCCCATGCACACTTGGAGCCCAAGCGAGGGGAAGAATTTATTTATTTTTTCGGAGTGTGTTTACATTAAGTGCAAATAGTGCGCTTGTTGGCAAACACTATTTACAGTGACCCCACTCGGCAATGTGTGGTTGACACTCAAGATCAAAAAAAGAGGCGCAAAAGCAAAATGCTTCAGTGGTGTAGGCAGTAGCGAGTCAAACTCACATTATTGTTTTTTTGACGCGATCGACCCGGGTTCAAGTCCGCCTTTTGCAGAGCTATATATAATTACTTACACTCTTTTTGTGTAAATCATTCATAAAGCCGTTCTGACATTAACTTAAGATTTCATGAAAATGTTTGTATTTTAAAAATGTTAGTTGGTA
>JAFVLL020022504.1:0-18196 GCA_021397915.2 Tor tambroides
GTCCTGCTCCACTTTCGAGAGCACCCTGTCGCCGTAAGCAGCGATATTCATGGCATGTTTCACCAGGTGAGGCTGCTCCCCGGTGACGTGCCCTTGCTCAGATTCCTGTGGCGAGATATGATGCCTGAGCGACCCCCTGACGTGTACCAGTGGTAGGTGCTCCCCTTTTGGCACCACGTGCAATCCGTGCTGTGCTACGTATGCCCTGCAGAGACACGTGATGGACCACAGTCAGCTGGGAGACCAATTCAGAGAGGTAACTGAGTATCATTTTTTGTTGGCAATTATTGCCAGCACAGTCTTCACTTCCCCCAAGAGGCTAAAGACCTAGTTGATCGACTTCAAGCACTTCTAGCCACTGGAGGCTTCAAGGTTCTGCAGTGGGCCAGCAATTGTCAGTCTGTGATTACTTATCTCCCCACTTAATCCAGATCCAGTACCTGTGACCTCTGGCTCAGTCAAGGCCAACAAGACGTCCACGAGTCTATGCTTGGACTGCAGTGGCATTGTCAGTCTGACACTCTCCGTTATAAGCATCAAGCCAGACACTCTTCCCCAGTAAAGATGCATCAGATCTACCGAGTGCTAGTGAGCCAATATGATCCTCTTGGCTATCTTATCCCTTACACCACCCGGGCTAAGATTCTGGTACAGTGCCTGTGGGACAAGAAGCGTGACTGGGATGACCCACAGTTGCCTAAGGATCTGCTTACATCATGGTACGAATGGGAGAAGAAGTTGAGTGGACTAGAGGAGGTATCTCTGCCCAGGTGCTACTCTCGACCACACCAAGACCACCAATCCTGTAAATACGACATCCACGTCTTCTGTGACGCCTCGGAGCAGGCCTACGGTTCAGTGGCCTACCTGCGGACAGAGCACAAAGGGGGTCAAGTCGAGGTTGCCTTCATCGACGCCAGGTCCCGTGTTGCCCCACGCAAGCAACAATCCATACCACGCCTAGAGTTATGTGCCGCCTTCAATGGAGCACAGTTATCTCAGCTTCTGACCACAGAGCTTACAGTTCCTATCCACTCCACTATGCTCTGGTCTGACTCCACCACTGTGCTCACGTGGTTGTTTGTGGGAACAAGAGTAGCGGACATCCAGGAGATGACAGCATCTGCCATCTGGCGCTATGTCAGATCTTCAGACAACCCAGCAGACGACATCACTCGTGGCAAGCCTCTTCGAGATCTCTCCAAAGAAAGCCGGTGGAGCCAGGGGCCGGAATTTCTTAAGCTACCCTTAGATAGTTGGCCTGAGCAGCCTCCTTTATCACTTGAAGTGCCAAGCTGCGAACTAAGACAGTCATCCTTCTCTGGGTTAGTGACCACTATTACACCCTCAGCTAAGCTGCAGCACTATGACACGCTGGCAGAGTGCCTGAATGCCTATGGGCAGGAGCTTCATGGGGCGGCCTACACCTCCAGTGCTGACCTCCAAAGGGACGTTCAACATGCAGTCCTCCATCAAGCCCAAACCGAGTCCTTTCCCGAAGAGCTGAGTCTCCTGAAGTCTGGGAAACCAGTATCATCCATAAGCAGACTGATCACACTCTCCCCGGAGCTTGACTCTGCTACTGGACTTATTCGAGTTGGAGAACGTCTACACCACTGTGAGGTACGGGAAGAGGATGCTGTACATCCAGTTGTCCTTGACCCCCGACATCCAACCACAGCGCTGATCATAAAGGATTATGATGAGAGGCTGCATCACCCAGGGACAGAGCGATTGTTTGCAGAAATCAGGAGGACGTACTGGATACTAAGAGGTCGTGAAGCTGTCCGTCGACACCAGCGCCAGTGTACAGAGTGTAGGAAGTGGAGAGGCCACCCAGAAATCCCTCTCATGGCTGACCTACCCCTCACCAGACAGAGATACTTCCGTCCAGCTTTCTACTCGTCCGGCATGGACTGTTTCGGGCCCTTCCTCATTAAGATCGGCCGACGTAACGAGAAGAGGTGGGGGATAATCTTTAAGTGTATGACCACAAGGGCAACCCATCTAGATCTTCTCACCAGTATTGATTCTGACTCTTTCCTGATGGCTCTACGACGGTTTATTGCCAGACGAGGCAAACCGTATGAGTTATTGTGCGACCAAGGCACCAACTTTAAGGGAGGAGAACGTGAACTGAATGATGCCTTCGCTGCCCTCCAAGATGAGCTACAGAGCCACCTTGCCAATCAGCAGATCAAGTTCACCTACAACCCGCCAAGCGCCCCTCACTTCGGCGGTTGCTGGGAGAGAGAGATCCGCTCTATCAAGGCAGCCCTCAGAGTGACTATAGGAGCCCAGACTGTTACTGAGGAAGTGTTGAGGACAGTCCTGATTGAGGTGGAAGGCATCCTCAACTCAAAGCCTCTTGGGTATACCTCCTCTGACGTTGCTGACCTTGACCCGATCACCCCATACTGTTTCCTGATTGGCCGCCGAGACGCATCATTACGTCAAGTCATCTACCAAGAGTCAGAGATCCTGAGTCGGCGACGCTGGCGCCACAGCCAACTGCTTGCGGAGCACTTCTGGAGACATTTTCTGAAGTACTACTTACCAGATCTCCAAGCCCGGCAGAAGTGGAAGACGGAGAAGAAGACTTTGGAAATCGGAGATGTAGTCTTGATCGTTGACCCCCAACTTCCCCGTGCCCTCTGGCCTGTAGGCAGAATCACTCAGGTGTTCCTAGGTGCTGATGGTCGAGTCCGGACCGCCAAGGTAGATGTCAAAGGGAAGACCTACACACGAGTTGTGGCCCGTCTCATCCAGCTTCCAGCCCTACCTGAGGACAACTAAGACAAATATAGACCTTTTGTTAGTTGAGCGAATTCAGATCCTGAATTCGGGGGCGGCTGTACAAAAGGCCCGGTTGTGTCTGCGTCCCGGACGATTCTGACCAATCAGAGAGTTAAAGCGTGGCAGCGACGCCACGAGAGGAGGCGGAGCTAAATCGTGGGTAGAGAGAGACGCAGAGCACATGAGAAGACGGAAAGTTTGGCAGCTTTATTCTATTCAGTTTAGTGTTACTGTAAGACGTTGACTTCAAGTTTATACTGGGTTACGGTGTGCGTACATGTGAAGTAAGTGATCGCTGTCTATATTTTCTGTTATTATTGAACGATCGGCTGTTATTCTTGTTGATAAAGTAGTAGCCGATTAGCATAGCAATGCCCGTACTACCTGCTTGATTGTCTATTCGCGAGTATTTCTGAGATATTCCTTGTGAGATGTTTATATGTATATGCTATACATTGTGTTATTGCATATCTGCGTTATTATTGTGTGCACATTATGCGACGGTTCTTGTTTGCACGTAACGATCATCTGCTTGGTACATGTCCAGGCATGTTAAGCTGCCTTCATGCAGCATTCACGTGCGGATAGCGCCCTCTTGTGGACATTTAGAGCATAAGCACCTATGTTATATATTAATATAGTGTTATATTTATATTGTGTCCTGTTCAGTGTTTTAATGTTTATTGTGGAACTTCTGTATATTCATATCATTAAGTTTATTTCTCTTGTTTAATTCATTTCAGAAACCACACATGTATACCCAAAATCTTCAGTAAATCTAATATCATCCAACTCTGTCGAGTACCTCTCTTCAATTAAGAAACCATCTCACTCAGTTCTGACAGACTGCCTACTGTGTTTCACACCCCCAAAATCAATACACCAACGAACCCCTCCGTTTCAGTTAGTGTAAATAGCCTTTGCCAACAAGGCGGGATATTTGCACTTAGTGTAAATAGACACTCCGATTTTAGGCAACATGTTACTTGGGGGATATCTTCTTAATATGGACTTTTAAGGTAATCAGCTAACCAAGCTAGTTCTTTTTGTAGGTGGTGGTTTATTCATGAGCTGTTTTCATTACAAAATATGTAAACGTGTTTTTGCATTCTTAAAATAACTTTTTGATTAAATACAAATATGGAGTTGAGTTAACAAACTGAAAGAATGACGTTTGTGTCTGAGACTATCAGGGTTAAACAAGCCCCAGTCAACCTTCCAGTACTGTGTGTCTAGAAACCCTTACATAATAAATGCTTGTTGCACAAAAACATGTCAAAAATGTCTGTCATTGATTGAACGCCTGTTGCTCTGTCATCATTGGAAACCATGAAAACGCACACTTGTGACCCATACTTATAGAGGGCAACAATGCAGTGAGTAATGACTACACCCTCTCATGAAAGATAACTAAATGTACTGCTGACCTACATATGTTCAAATCCAGTGAAAACTATATGATTTTTTTTTTTTCCTCTGAAAATTAAAAATGTTATCACTATTTTTCATCATATACAACAGATGTTTTTACAACACATATGTTTTAACTAGTGCTGTCAATCGATTAAAAAAAAATAACTAATTAATCGCACATTTCTCTAAAATTAATCGCGATTAATCGCGATTAATTCCACCTAACATTAAAGTACATGTTATACTTTTATATTGCACACTTGCATTCAATCTTCTAAATGTACAATGTACAAAAACAACATACAGTATATTTTTAATATTTCTTTAATGGCATCTTTTTTTTATGAATGAAGGCCAGCATCACTGATATCAATACTACTGATGTCTCTATAAAATAGTTTTTTTCCCTGAATATTTAACCATTGACTGTAGCCACTCAGCATTACAGTATAATTGAGAGCTATCAATTTTAAAATTTATTAGACTTAACTTCTAATTTAAGTGAACTTAAAACAATCTTCATATGAACCCATTATAATAAATGACATATTTACCTACCTGTGCCCTTCGGCAGAAATATACAGAAAATGAATACACACTAAATTCTAAATTAAATATAGATGAACCCCTTAAAGCTATAAAAGTTATTGATTTCCTCTTTTTTTCTTTGGTTCTTTGATTAATAGACATAACAAAAGCTGGTTATTAGCTAGTGTTGCTTTCGTCAACGAAAATTATTACTAAATATCGTCGTCAACGAACCTTTATCACGTGACGAAAACGAGACGAGACGTAAATGCTGGTCATGTGACGAATATTGTATATAACTAAAATGTATAATGCAATATTGTTGACTAATAAAACGATCAATGTGTTTTTTACAAAATAAAAACACTGCTAAAATGTCTCCTCATTTTCGTTGAATTAGAAAAACGAGACGAAACAAAATGTTAGTAACGTTATTTCGTCTCGTTTAGTTGTCTATTATTATTATTATTTTGCAGTATTTCTGTTTCCTGTGACCGCTTGACTTAATTATTTACTGTTATTTTGAAGACGTCATGTACTTTGGTGCTCAATTTATGCATTATTTAGAAGACGCATAACAACAGTACCGATGGTCGGCCGCCTGCCGGGGTTCGCCTTGGGAGAAAATGTATGCGTGTACTTCTAACATGTTTAGTTGCAAAATAAATTGTTGTAAATTCAAATTGTGAGCGCCTTCCATGTCTGGAATGGATGGCATTTTATCTGTAATAAAACAGACACCTTCAGTTACTATTTTATGAATAAACATGAACATCTTATTCTTTCTATGTAATGTTTTCAACAGTGTTTCAACCCAAAAAGATATCAATGAAATATATGAAAGAAAATATCATTATTGCATTTTTGTTATTTTTACTTTATAAATATCAAAATCACGAAAACTTGAGAGATATTTCGCGAAATACATATTCATATACTCATTATATATTTTATTAAACTTAAATGTCTTAATTATTTAATGTTTTTTTGATCAGAATTTTTTTTTTTTTATAAGTTAATTTAAAACTGCATTATGTGCAATTTACATGATTATACTTTTTTTTTTAAGTTGAGTGATTATCTATTTAAAAATAAATAATTAAATTTAAGTTTGGGTTAAACCTAATTGTACCTTAGCACAAAAGGCCCTTATATAGTTTTAAGCATATCAATTAAGAAAATTTAAACTATAACAATGTATTTAAAGGAAAAGAAAGAACTCTGTAAATTAGTAAACCTACCGTTTATTTAAAAAAAAAGTTTATTTCCTAAAATGAATCGAATATCGACGAACCATTATATTTTGTGTAGAATAATTTATCAGTTAGCTGAAAAATATGGCTGCCAATAAAGAGATTATTAAATGCAAAATTGACTAGAAGCTGAAAGAAATTGTAGAAAAAGGTGCAATAGTTGTCAGGGATGAATCAAAGATTATCATACAAAAAACGATCTAAACATAGAGAGTTTTCAATATATGATTTGTTGATAAAGATCAGAGTCAACATCGATCATTTTTAGTAAGTTTATAAATAGTATAAAAAAATTTTCTATTTTCTATAATTGATTAATTTTTTATTTTAAATAAGTGGATCTGTGGAAGTTGAAAAACATTAAGAAATTGTTGCAGAAGTCAGAGATAAAGCGACACACCTAAAGTGGCACATGCCAACAGAGCAGAGATCGACTATTTCCGGCTGCCGCTGGGATGCGACGACTGTCAAACGAAGTTTGCTGTTGTTGTGATTTTTTCCTTTTGAAATCTTTTAACATTAATCTATTAGCATAAAGCAGATGGTCATAGAAGAGTTTAACACTTGCCAGACAGAACCTTAAAACAAATCATTTTCTGTCAATAAAAATCTTCTCTATAACATCATCAGATCGAAACATAGACTATAGGCGGTTTCTGTTTTTTGTTTAGCAACAGCAGGGAGGAGTTAGCAAACAAAAGATTTTCATTGTGTTTTCTGAGGGACCTCCTTGGGAGTTCTGACTTACTATATTTTCCATTAAATACTGACGCAGATTGTGTGTGTGTGTGTGTGTGTGTGTGTGTGTGTGTGATCTAGTTTTTATCTGTAACAAGAAACTTCTGTTCATCTTCAACAATACAGAAGAACTTACAAGAAGCAGGAGGAGCCGAGGAGAGCGCTGCTGTACAAACCAGATGTGCTCGCCCTCACACACACACACACACACACACACACACACACACACACACACACACAACTCTGCATGTGATTGAATACTGTGTTTGTGGTCTGAGTTAAGATAACCACATTCCCGGTTAACAAAGAATCTTGTTTAGCGGCTCCTCCTGCTGTTATGTTGCTAGGCAAGAGTTGTGCTTACGCACATGATATGTTTCAGATACGGTGTGATGTTTATTCATAGAAGATAAATGTGTTTATTTTGACAGAGAAAATGATTTGTTTTTGTAGTTTGTAGAACTTAAAGCCTTCCTGCGTTTATTTGCTTGAGAAAATGTAGACGGCAGATTTTCAAAGGTTTGAATTATGCCAGATAAAAAAAAAAAAAAATCACAGCAACGGCTTTCGTTTGACAGTCGACGTCGCTATTTTCTGCCGAGAGCTAGCGCGTTCTGGGATCTCACATATGTACTGAGTAATTAGTTGGTCTGCCGCAAGACGTATTGTTGCGCTCCAGGGTCCACTTGAGTCACATTTTGAAAATTTTAAATAATGAGGAAAAGAAAATTTCTTTTTTTGTAACCATTTGGTGGTAGCGGCACTTGATGCACTGACTCCAGCTTCAGTCCACTCCTTGTGAAGCTCGTCAAGTGTTTGAATCGGCTTTGTTTGATGGTAGATTGCCAGCCATCTCTGCTAAGCTGTGCACCTTCCCATTGTACTTTTTCCGAACACGCCAGGTCAGAGATGTTTTTGATGTACTTTGGAAACAGTTTGTGCCCTTCAGTAACAGACTAGGGGTGTAATCAAAGGTAAATATAATGGTTCGGTACGTATTCTCGATTTAACATCATGGTCTGGCATGATTTCGGTACAGCAGGGGGAAACTAAACTTTTTTTTTTTTGAACAAGTATATGTTTACTGAAATGCTGTTTTCTTAAATACATTGTTATAGTTTAAAATTTTCAGTGATAAAATCTACCTCAGCTTATGCTAAAACTGTAATATCTTTACATTATAAGGTTACAATTTTAGGGCCTGAAATAGTTAACCCAAACTTAAATTTAATTATTTATTTTTAAATAGATAATCAACACTCAACTTAAAAAAAAAAAAAAAAAAAAAAAAAAAAAGTACAATCATGTAAATTGCACATAATGCAGTTTTTAAATTAACTTATAAAAAAAAAAAAAAAAAAAATTCTAGTCAAAAAAACACATTAAATAATTAAGACTAACAGGTTTAGTAAAATATAATGAGTATATGGTGTAATATTTCGCGAAATGCTCCTCTCTAGACTTCATGGACACTGATGACTTGCTGAGGTAAATGAAATTCTATGTGACATTTTATTTCCACGCTGTTTTGTTGATATCTTTTTGGAGTTGAAACACTGATTGAGCGATTACATGAGGAATGAGATGTTCAGTCATGTTTATTCACGTTAAAACTAGTAGCACAGAGGAAGGAATGATGGCGTTCACTCGCGCTCCACAAGTCTGCGGCGCGTCATGGCTCAGACATGGGAACCGGAGCTGATCGCGGCCGCTCGAGTCAATGCTTGTGTTGGGTTTATATCAGCACGTTTCTGGACCGTCCCAGAAGCGGCTCTCCAAGGCAAGCGATCTGTCATGCCACATCAAAGACTGTCAAAACGCCATTTATAATTAGATTTTTCTGAAAATAAAAATACTGTATTTGTTCGGTACACATGCGTACTGAACCGAAAGACCTGTACTGAAATGGTTCGGTACGAACACACCTAGTAATGACCTTCTGTGACTTACCCTCTTTGTGGCGGGTGTCAATGATTGTCTTCCCGGATCATTGCCAAATCAGCAGTGTTCCCCATTATTGTGCTTTCAAAGAACAAGAGATACCCAGAATTTATACTGTAGGGATGGTCATTTAATGAAACTCAAATGTAAATATTCTAATATTTTGAGATGCTGGATTTTTGACTTCCATGAGCTGTAAGTTCTAATCATCAAAATAAAAACAAAAAAAAAAGAAAACTTTTGAAATGTTTTACTTTACATGTAATGAATCTAGAATATATGAAAGTTTCACTTTTTGAAATAAAAAACAAAAAACAAACAAACAAAAAAAAACGATACTTTGAGATGCGCTTGTATAATGTTAGTCTAGTTTTCTTGCCTCAAAAACAGTAATGACTTTACAGTAATGAGTTTTCATGACTATTTTCCACGTTCTCTGACCACCTTAAGCCGAAAGTATACCAAATACTATAGAATACCCAAGACGTGTCACTGGTATAGTTTTGAATGGGGAAAAATGCAACGCTTAATATGGTCGCTCAATCGCAGGAAGCCCCGCCTTCTGATCGAAAGAGCCAATCGCTAATCGGGAAAGTCAGCGCGTCACTGCAGCTGCCGTTAGAAGTCCCGGTTGCTATAGAAACAGTCAGCGCTCTGAGACGCACGCTCAGGACTGCGCATGCGCACTGGCTGATCTAGCCTGAGAAATAAGCTTTTTATAGCGCTATTTGAGCAAAAGAAACAACATTTATGACACAGTTGTTGTTCGATTTCACAAGATGAAAGATGAAATCTATTTGTAAGCTGAGAGCAGTTTTGGTAATTTATGCTTTCCCCATACAAAGAGATAGGAGCTGCTCTTGGATGCCCGAGAGGCGTTTCAAAGATGGCCGCCGAGTGACAGGACTTGTCTTAAAGAGACTTTGAATATGCTTCAGTTTTGACACAAAGTATAGGAGAGGGCGATATAACCAAAATCTTACTTTACAGTATGAGAAATTTTAATGTCACACTAACAATTCACATCTCAATATAGCTATTTTTTTTATTTTATTTTTGTTATTAAACATAAGAACAAAGAATAAACTTACAAACAGTAGGACAAATACGATAGAACAAAGATACAAATTAAACTGTAATTTTTTTTAGCTACAGGCGGTTTATTTAACGTAGTAATATGCATAAAGCTACGCATGTACACTTTGTGAGAGCGTGATCAAACACAGGCACTCGACACTTCATCTTTGTCCAGTGTCTGCACTGTTTCTCTCCAGAAGTTATGAGCAATACAGAAATCTCTTTTAAACTCGAGTCGCTTGAATATCTGAACCCCCTCAAAGAAGCACTGTCAGTACAGGTGTCTGCTGCGTCTCCAGCAGTTTGTTGATCCTTTTCTTTTTCAAACTGTGAAACAATAAGCCGGATCAATGATGGAACCTTGTGAACTGCTTAATTAGTGCAAGAACATTCAAGGTGCTGAGTGCACAGCGTACATGTGGTTAGAAAAATATGACTGCACACATACAGTATGATGAGATTTATACCACAGACATGTAAATAATGAAGTATACTTTGTGCTGTAGAACTAAACAGCATGTTTTTGTTACTGTACCTTTAGGATGATTAAACGTAGATACCTCTGTTTTGATTGGCTAACTATTAATCATGTAGAAGTATGGGTGGTCATATGTAATTGAGCTTAATGTCATGATGCCATAACCACAATTTCTGAACTAGTTGTTTATGAAGTTTTGTTTGAGGATCATGTTTATGGTGTCCCGCTTTTCCCATAATGTGTATTAATCATGCACTGATTGCCTTGCTGTTTTACTCTTTACTACATTATTCACACTGGTGCTGTCGTGTCTTTGAGTTATGGGTCATGTGGTAGTGACTTGAGTGCAATTTATCCCTTAATGATGTATTTTTGAGTGGTTTGTGTGTGGGATGTCAGGGACTGTGCATCTATGGTTGAAAACCACAAACATTGAGAGCAATAACTTCATGTTTAAATCAAGTATTGTTCTGAAAGCAAAACCCAAGAGATCAGAAACAAACAGTGGGGTATCGTCTGCTGATGAATATGCATCTCCATCTCTCTCAGTATCGCCACTGTGTGCTACCGTTGGCATTGAGAGTCTGGCTCTGGATGGCTAAAGTGGCAAATCTGAGTTGTGAATGATGGAGTGAATCTACATGGTGAATTTTTCCATAATGTTAAATGTTAAAAATAGCAGGTTTTGTGAGTATCAAAGAACCGCCCTGCTGGTCAAATATTACTCCATTGCGGGTGAAAGTTGTGAAGACAGATTTTTACTCTAGTAAAAGTACAGAAGTACTTGCTTTTAAAAGTGCTTAAGTACCAAAAGTAAAATTCTTTTTTTTTATTATTATTTTATTATGCAATACTTGCAATACCTCTGAAGCAACTTACAATACATTACACCTACTGAATAGAATACACTGTCTAGCTTGTAGTATATTTGGGGTAAAAAGCTTTTAGAATATTACAAATCTATGGAAATATTATTTTACACAGCCACCTCCACAAAAGCGGCATGGTCCTGATCTCTTACAGCTCTGGCAGTGTTCACACATCTAAGTGTAGCCATTCATCCACATTTGAACAGAGTGGATAGTGAAATTGTTAAAAATACAGACTGATAAGAAAAAATCAAACCTGTGTTAAAACCCAGCCACACAACTGTAGCTGTGTAACTTTACAACAGCAACACTGCTTTAACAAAAAAGCAAAACAGCAAGACTTATTTGTGACCCTGGAGCACAAAAGCAGTCTTAAGTCGCTGGGGTATATTTGTAGCAATAGCCAACAATACATTGTATGGGTCAAAATGATACATTTTTCTTTTATGCCAAAAATCATTAGGATATTAAGCAAAGATCATGTTCCATGAAGATATTTTGTAAATTTCTTACCGTAAATATATCAAAACTTCATTTTTGATTAGTAATATGCATTGCTAAGAACTTCATTTGAACAACTTTAAAGGTGATTTTCTCAATATTTAGATTTTTTTGCACCCTCAGATTCCAGGGTGCAAAAAAGGTTCGTATCTCAGCCAAATATTGTCCAAACCATACATCAATGGAAAGATTATTTATTCAGCTTTCAGATGATGTATAAATTTCAATTTCGAAAAGTTGACACTTAAGACTGGTTTTGTGGTCCAGGGTCACATTTGACATCAAATAATTGTCTAATTTATAGGTAATATTTTCATTTACACAGTTTAGCTAAATCAGACAATATTGTGTCTAATATATACCACAATATTAACATCATCTTATTGAAATGTTGTAAATAAATATCACATTTGCAACTGGTCAGCATTCACAAAAATGCTGGGAATCACTTCACGTGGCCCTACAAGAGTGATTACTGATTGACTGTCTGAAAAAAAGGCATGTTTTAGAGATAAGAAAAAAAAATATCACACACTGACATTCAAAGTTGCTAATAAGTGACCACTTTCTAATTCGAGGACCTTGATAGAAATGTAGTGGAATGAAAAGTACGATATTTGTCTTTCAGATGTAGTGAAGTGAAAGTCACAAGTTTCTAGAAAAAATAATACTCAAGTACAGATACTCAGCTATTGTCCGCCTCTGCTCGAACCCTCTCTGTCAGTCAAGTCATCCATGACTAGTTCATTGAAATCAGACGTCACTCTCCCCCTAACTCAACAGTGCTGCTCATTCATCAGCCCCCGGCAGAAACTCAATCTCCTCAGAGAATGAGCTGCGTGAAAGGAGCCAGTGTGATTGTGGAGGGCCGTCTGTCTGAGGAGCGTCACTGAGATGCTGCTTGAGTGCTCTCAGCCAGCGGACAGTGGTGCCAGATGTCTGCCTCTCCCGCCCGGCCTCCCTTTGTGCACGGGGAACAGTGCCATGTCCTCACAGTTCCAGATTGTGTTATCGCTGTGTTTGGATGTGCATGGGCCAGCAAGCCAACTGCAGGAGCAGATACCAGCTTCTCATATACTAACATCTGTAGAGGTTAGGTCTATGACAGGGCTGTCCGATCCTGCTTCCTTCCTCAAGCTCAAACACAACTTCCTGCAAGTTTCTAGAGATCCTAAAGAGTTTGATTATCTGGTCCAGGTGTGTTTAATTGGGGCTGGAGCTAAACTGTGCTGGAAGGTGGCCCTCCAGGAGCAGGACTGGACACTTTGTGAACTTTTAGACCAGTGTTTTCTAACCCTGTTCTTGGAGGAACCCCAAGACAAACGCATCAGCTCCAGGACCTAAAATGGCACATCCAAAACGTGTACTTTTGGGGATCCTTCAGGAACAGGGCTGTTCTAGGCAGTATAGCATTTTGTTTGGTAGATGTTGACCGTGTTTCCAGCCGAGCTGAAGTCAAATTATCATCCTCCAGAAGCTATAAGAGACCTCTTAAGACCCAGACCAACACCGTTTGGTCCGTGTACCATTTTAATGAACTCAAACCCAAGTCACTTTGATGTAGGGGTGTGCAAAATTTATGATCTATGATAATAGCGTAATTGTTGTTTTAACGATGTGCGAGCTGACATTATCGATGATGTTGCTCAATTTGCAAAAAACAAACAAAAACACATCTTGAGAGTCCAGAAGCATTGACTGTGTGATGAAGCCTGTTAGAATGCAGTTAAAATGCCCCGATAATTCAGGTTATGAAAGCCATAAAATATCCCTGTATTGATTTTTGTTTTTGTAAGATATGATATAGTTTAGTAATATCACGTAAGAAAGAATGCTGCTTTCCCGAATATCAGCAATCGTGAGTGTGTGATACTGATTTTATACAATAGTTCAAGTTAATATTGAGTGGATTACGTTGTAGACGCAATATTTTTATTTATTTATTTATTTATTTTGCCAACAAAATAGCTCCAAACAAAGCTGGAGCCGAACATTTGTGCATCTCAGAGTGACACTTCGTTCCTGAGTGAATCTGTTTTTGAATGAATCATTTGAGTCAGTGATTCAATGATCCATTCAGAAAGAGAGTCATTTGCCTCGTTTCTAAATGAATCAGCTGTTTTGAATGAATCGTTTGAATGCTTGATTCAGTGAATCACTCATTAAGACCAGGATTTGCCACCACCTACTGGTGGTTTTACTGTCATATTAATTTATCCATGACAGGACTAAACCAGCCACAGTACTAGCTCAAAAACACACTCAGCAAAAAATATTGAGATGTAAATTTTTGTCAATATCACACACCCCTGCTTTGATGTTACTGATGTTGTAGTGCCAGTTTGAAGACTTCATGACACATTGTTTTGTTTTTGACAGGTTCTTGACAATTATGAGCGAGACGGTTTCCAGTTCCTGGCGAAGGTCTTCAACTCATCGCATTCCTTCCTGGAGGATCTGACTGGCTTGACTTTACTCCATCAGGAGACTCAGGCAGCTGAGGTTAGACTCTTCATCACACTCTGTGTGCTCGTATTCACGTTCAGACCTGAGCCAGAGGTTATCGTCCCATCACTTTGACAAATGCCGTGTGCATTCATTATTAAACGATCAGATCCATTTACACACGTACACGCTGGAATATACAGTGCACAGATGGTTATAGATGAAAGAGCCTTTAAGTCCTGTAACCGCTAGTGCACACAAGGTGCAGGATCAGACTGATTGTTTGGAGATGAGTGAATGATGAATGATGTGTTCAGTAGCAGCTCAGACACGAAAGCTTATGGCACAATGAAGAAATCTGATCGGGCTGATGCTTTTAAAAAGAAAAAGAGGATCTCTATTGATGCCTGACATATGGTGAACACGCACTCGACACGATCCAGAGCACAAAACTCACATCAAACACGGGCAGTCAAGCCTCAGACCGGCGTATCTGATCGCTAATATTCAATATCTGTCTACAAGTTCATGAATATATTGCACCAACATCAGTCAGTACATCTTTGCAAATTCATAAAGTGTTTCTGCATTTAGTAGACACTTTTATCCAAGGCGACTTAAAATAGAGGAACAAAAGCGACTCCTAACAGACCCAACAATATTTATAATATACAATGCCAGGTTTATTAGACAACTAGGAAGCAATATAGAGAAAAGTAGGAATGCTGGGAAGAAAGACATTATGAGTGAACCTCAAGAACATGTTAAAATAATTTAAGAATGACCCCTTTAAACTTTGTCAGTCATTGTGCAAGATTCAACTTTCGAGCATGTGATATTAATAAAATCGGTGTAGACGCATTAGTTAATGAAATTTAGTGCTTGTGGGTAAATATTGTAATTAATTAGAATGTTATAAGATGCTGTAACCAATAAATAATGAATGCAATTAAATGATATTTCCCATGAACTCGAGAATCATGAAATGAAAATGGTTTCTGTTTGCTTCAAATTACTGTTCATTTTTTTTTTGCATCACTAAGTTCAACTGAATATGCTAAACATCGATATTTAATAAGCATTTTTTCATTATTTTGTTACATAATTGGTATCTTGCTTTATATATATATATATATATATATATAATTATTAGTGCTGTCAAACGATTAATCGCGATTAATCGCATCCAAAGTATAAGTTTTTGTTTACATAATATATGTATGTGTGCTGTGTACATTTATTATGCCTATAAATACACACACATGCATGTATATATTTCAAAAAATAGGTTATGTTTATATATTAAATTCATATAAATTATATGAATCTAAATATAGACATGTAAATGCATGTAAATATTTTCAAAATATATACTGCATGTGTGGGTATTTATCACATATATTATGTAAATTTATCATATATATTCATTTTAAATTCCCCTAATCTTGCAGAGGACCATGAAATCCTAATGTAATGACTAAATCAGCATATTTAATGGTTGCAACACAAATGTAATTTAGAAAACGAACCCAACCCAAATACTACATTTGTAATTCTTCCCGCTCAAGAAGTTGCAGAAAGAAAAATAGCCGTAATGCAGTCAGTTCTTGCTGCTTCTGCTTGAGCTCTTGCTGTGCCTGGCTCCGGTCCCAAACTTCACTTCGACTTGCTCTGGAGATCATGTGTTCCAAAAATATCTCCTCCTGCTCCTGATCCAGGGACAGTTTTCCTTAGTTTGCACTGATCTCCGGCTCTTTACCAAGCTTACCCAGGAACAGGGTTTGGATTCTGGGAACGGTCCCTTGGCGGGACTCTCCAGTGACAAACACGGCCAGTTTGAAGACTGAAACTGTGGGAAAGTCCCACATCAGCAGTCCTCTGCTCTCCAGAGCGGTTTAGAGACGCAAACGCAGTCCAACCCAAAATGAGAGGATATGTGCTCCTGCATTTGCCCACGCTTATTGTCTGAAGCCTTCAGATTCATTTCATTTGGATCTGCAGTCAGGCGTTTTGTATTCCCATGTTGACGTCTTGTATTTTTAAATTGTGTGTGTTCGTGCTGCTTTGGGGTTGATGTCAAGCTGTGAAATGAATGGAAATGTGCCACTTCTAGTTTGGAAGTGGTGGTTTTGTGTGGGGAGAGACAGATCTCTCATTACTTCTGCTCTGTTTGATTCAGTGGGATGCTTTCTGTGGAAACGGCTAGCAACTCTTGCTTTGCCATTTTCAGTGAATGTGGTACACTTTTGTGTCCCATGACAATGTTTTTTTTAAGCATTAGACACAGAACAAATATGCTGTTCTTGTCAGAACAGTTTGATATGTTTCAGAATTAATCTAGCACAGGTTTTAAACCCATAAAATATCTGCACAACAACAACCACACCCAAAGGGTTTTAAATGCATAAATTTGACATTATCTAATGAATAAATATTAAATGCATTTTTGAGGAGTAACATTTTATCACTGTTACTAAATATTTTGATTATCAAGAGTGTGTGCTTTTCTTTTTATTGCAAAATGTACAAACACCCCAAAATGAACATCATTTGGATATCATTTAATTTACATGTCTATTTAATTTTTATTCTAATGTCCATTTAATTTTCATTTAAAGCACACAAATCAAACTGTATTTAGACATTTATCCAATTTTGGTAACATTTGCAAATGAATGAAAGTAAATTGACTCATATGATATTTTGGTTCCACTGACCATTTGATGAAAAAAAAGAAAAAAAAAAATCAGCGTCCTGTTTTGTGCTTTATTCATGGAAAGTCTCTGTTTATATTTGGCTTTTAACATGCTTGATTTTACTGTGAGAGCACAATATGAAATTACATCATAATGTGCTCTTGTGAAACTCAACAGATATAAACAACATCATCCAATCAGCTGATGACCCTTCAGGAAAGCTTTTCTGTGCTCCGATCATGAAGTTAACCACGAAACCAGTGCAAAGGCCATCAAACCGTCCTAATAAGCCTGAGACTCACATCTGCTGACAGTTTAGAACAAATAAATAAAACTTCTATTAAAAAAAAAAAAATGCAACTTTTTAAACTGCTGGTGTTATAACCTGTAGTGAATATTTAGGAAGGTTTAATTAGGCTTAAAGTCTGAAGGAATGACTTTTTAAGCATGTTTAGACCTGATAATCAAGAGTCAACGTTCACAAGTCATTTCTGCATTAGACTTTCATCTGTAACAGGGTGTTCAGGGAAGGAAAAGTGAGCGTTTCTCACCAGAATGATTCCAGACCCGTGGGTTTGAGAGGAGAACTTATAGAGCTGCAGCATTACTTGACAGAAGAACTGAGATTAGGTGTGTATTAATGTGTTTATAAGCTCATATATTATATTGTAGCGAGTGTGGAGTAGTATGCACTGTTCATCTTGTGAGGTGATAAATGCATTAGTCTTTCTGTTTTAAGCAGCTCTAATCTGTTGCTGGAACAGTCTGTCCATCTGACATTATATCTGAATGAATGAACTGTAAGAGAGAGTCAATATCCAGTAATGCGCTGAGCTTTTTAGGCAATGCTCTTTGTGCACGGCTGAAATTTAGCAGCGCTACTGTATTCTGCCACAGAAATTAAAATAAAAACTGATGGTAGCCTTTCTTTGTGTGCAGTCAAACTAGGCGTAAATTGCCTTCCCACAGTGATTTCTTCTTTTCTAATGGCGACATTTCCAAGAAACGTGGTCATTTTTGTTGTTTGCTGGACTGAATTTTTGATCAAATCTCACTGGCAGGATTCTCCTGATGCCTAAAATGAGGGAACATTAGTCTAGGTAGCATGATGCTGGAGAAGTCACAATTATTATTATTATTTATTATTTTCTGATTAAAATAACATTGCATACACTTTATACGGCATTGATTTAGTGTTGTTGTTGTTTGTTTTTTTTTCCAGCTGGTTTTTATTTTTAATTTAGCCTTAGTCGTGTGTCAAATGTCTTTTTATAGCTTTTAATCATATTTAGTCAACCTGTTTTAGTCAAGTTTTAGTCGACTAAAGGTCTGGAAATTTTAGTGCAGTTTTAGTGACGAAAACTTATATATTGGGATGGCGCAGTGGATAAGACACATGCCTTTGGTGTGAGAGACCCGGGTTCGAATCCACTGTGTGACACCAATGTGTCCCTGAGCAAG
>JAFVLL020022506.1:0-18045 GCA_021397915.2 Tor tambroides
AGAAAATCAGCAAATTCTTTAATAAAGTCTGTATGGTGCCCTGGTGGCCTGTATACAGTAGCCAGTACAAACATCACAGGGGATTTATCATTAACTCGAATTATACTTGAAACCCGACTTCTGAGAAATACTGGAAATATTGCTATAAATTGTTGCAACACGGAGGTTTTTACCTTTACCTTTTGGACTCATGTTTGTAACAGTAATCTTGGGGGGTAGACTCATTTAAAGTAATGTAATCATCTGGTTTTAGCCAGGTTTCTGTCAAACAAAGCACATCTAGTTTATGGTCAGTGATCATATCATTTACAAAAAGTGCTTTTGTAGAAAGGGATCTAATATTCAATAAGCCAAGCTTTATCATTTGTTTATCTGTATTATATCTGTTTTTTATTTGTTGAACATCAATTAAATTGTTACTCTTACTTTGGTTTGGACGTTTTCTGTATTTTCTAGTTCGGGGAACAGACACAGTCTCTATAGTGTGATATCTAGGTGAAAGAGTCTCTATGTGCTGAGAATTAACTGACTTCTGTGACGTGAGGCGGCTAGCAGATGGTCGGTTTAGCCAGTCTATTTATGCCGGATGTATAATAACTGTTTTTACCAAAGACTTAAGTTATTGTACCTGAAAAGTATTTAAAGTGAAACAGATGTATTGTTGTAGATTAATTGTGTGGGCCTTATGTGGGCCTAGTGGGGGCTACCTGGGGGCTAAGTGAGGGTTGCCCATGCAGGGGCAGTTCTAAGTGGCCAGTGTTTTGCCAATGAGCAAATTCTCAGGGACCCTGTGGTGGCAGCCCACTGGGGGCCCTTAGGTTAGCCCTAAGTGGGCCCGTAAAGGGCCAGGGCAGGCTTGTTTGCAGGGAGTCTTGTAGCTGTGAGAGAGCATTCTCTGCCCAAGTGCTGATCAGTCTTCTGATGGGCTTTGTTTGTCTCCTACGAGGGGTGTAAGCTGGTATAAGGTGCAGTGACAGATGGTCTGACTGACCTACATGTGGTTGTGGCAATGCCCTGTATACTTGCTTAATATTGCAATAAACATGATCTAATATGCTCTTCTCTCTGGTGGCACACTTCACATATTGTGTGAAATTTGGAAGAACAATCTTTAGGCATGCCTGGTTGAAATCGCCAGCTATTATGTGCACCCCATCAGGATGAGCTTGCTGCTGTCTGCTTATTTTGTCATGTAGATGGGAGAGAGCTAAGCTAACGTTAGCATCTGGAGGTATGTAATCTGCAGTCAAATTAACTACAGTTAGCTCTCTTGGTAAGTAATAAGGACGGAAACTGACAGTCAATGCTTCAAGATCTGAGGAACAGTATCTATCTATAATTCGACTCTGTGAACACCAGTCATTGTTAACGTATATGCACAGTCCTCTCCTCCTCTGCTCTTACCCGAGTCTTTGTTGTGGTCCAGGCAATAGAGAGTGCATCCCAGTAGCTGCAGCGCAGCATCACGAATCGCGGGGTGAAGCCAGGATTCAGTTACAATCATAGCGCAACAGTCACGGACAAAGGGGTGAGTAGCACTCCGTAACTCCAGTTCGTTCATTTTGTGTACGATGGATCTGACATTAGCCAGAAAGAGGCTCTAAAGCGGAGGTCTATGAGGCTGCTTCGGTAGCCGAGCTGCATCCCCGCTTTTGTTTTCAGTCTCTACACCACTTATTGATGACTCCATACAAATGCAATATGTTTGTTGGTTCTGTTCTGTTTACCCTGGGGGGTTATCAATGCTCTCCCTGCTCTCATCCATGCTAGGCTGCATCTACCCAGAACAGAACCTAGGCTAGACTGCATCTTGCCCAGAACAGAACCATTCAATCCAAACTGTTATGCTAATTGTCAATCACCTTTGACGAATCGCAATTAAGGGGGAAGTCATGGCCTAATGGTTAGAGAGCTGGACTTGTAACCCAAAGGTTGTGAGATCAAGTCTCAGGTCCGGCAGGAATTGTAGGTGGGGCGAGTGAATGAACAGCGCTCTCTTCTACCTTCAATATCATGACTGAGGTGCCCTTGAGCAAGGCACCGAACACCCAACTTCTCCCCGGGTACTGCAGCATAAATGGCTGCCCACTGCTCCGGGTGGGTGTGTGTTCACTGCTGTGTGTGTGCACTTAGGATGGGTTAAATGCAGAGAACAAATTCAGAGTATGGGTAACCATACTTGGCCACGTCACATCACTTTTTAAAATCTTTTATTTTTATTATTATCATTTTTTTAATTAAAATTAAAATCAAAATCGTACAATGTGCTTAAAAGTCAGAAGACACTATTTATTTTCAAACTGTTTTCTGACATTTGCAATAACAGTGAAGGAAAAAATACACCAGAATGCAAAGTGTATTCATTATGATCTTAATTCCCCATCATCCATATTTGAAATCATCTTTATGTGTTGTGTAAAAAGGTGGGCATGGTTTTGGAATGTACGTGCGCGTAAATCAAGCGGGAAGGACATGCAGTTGGCAAACATTTATTGTAAGTAGAGAAGTAATTGTATGAAAATTTCTCATCACGATTAAAGTGACCTAAATTATCACAGTTACCAGTATTATCACGGGATTGTTAAAATGTAGGGATGTGCATCTCATGACTCAAGCCGATACGATACGCATCTCAATGCATAGCCAACAATACGATACATTAAAGATACATATGAAGTAACTACCGATGCGATGCGATACGATTCACCCGATGCACTGTGATCCGATTTCGATTTGATTCAACACAATGCGATTTGATGCAATACGATGCAATGGAGAAAATATGATCACTTTTAATGCCTCGAGGCCTGTTTCATAAAACAAGTTAACCAAATAAGCCAGGCTTA
Organism: Tor tambroides; assembly: GCA_021397915.2. NCBI lineage: Eukaryota > Metazoa > Chordata > Actinopteri > Cypriniformes > Cyprinidae > Tor > Tor tambroides. The sequence goes on from JAFVLL020022506.1 coordinate 2,847, forward strand.
TTTCAGTTAGTCTGACTCATTGTCAAATGATTTGGTTCCATAAAGCAAATTTAACATAGGCCTAGATCAAGCTTAGTCACTGTGGCAACTTATGCTGGGAAACTAACCTGGTCTAAAGCAGGTTAACTGTCAGACTAAGCTGAGTTCCTCTAACACTGACCAATAGTAACACAATTATTTTACCACTGACTATCTCACATACTATTAATTAAATTTTTTTTTTTTTTTTCAGTTTCTAGCAACACATCATGCCGCAATCTAAAGATATTCAAGAACAGATGAGAAACAAAAGCCGCTTTTCCACTATCGTGCCGAATGGTTCAAAGAACTGTCAGGTATGGTTCCAGTTGTATTTCCACGTAAGCCTGGTATGGCACGGCACGATTACAAACCGTTCTCGGCGCGGTTAGACAGCCGTGCTGGTAGAGTGCGTGTGCGTTACGTCGCCACTCTGTTGCCTGGCTACCAGTTTCTCCATAGCTGGCTAAGCAGAAGCACGCTATTTGATCATACAGCCAAGTAAACAGCTGCACTACATTAAATATTTAAAAAAAAAATGTGTGAAAAATATCTGAGACAGTTTGGTCTGTGGAGGAAACATTTCAAAGAGAAAGCAAAGAGAACTGTTTGGCCCGATAGTGGAAAATCGGCTAAAATAGTTGACATGTATCAGTCTGGAAAGGGTTATAAAGGCATTTCTAAGGCTTTAGGACTCCAGCGAACCACGGTCAGAGCCATTATCCACAAATGGAGAAAACTTGGAACAGTGGTGAATCCTTCCCAGGAGTGGCCGGCCTACCAGAATTACTCCAAGAGCGCAACGACGACTCATCCAGAAGTCATAAAAGAACCCAGAACAACATCTAAAGAACTGCAGGCCTCACTTGCCTCAATTAAGGTCAGTGTTCCTGATTCAACAATAAGAAAGAGACTGGGCAAAAATGGCATCCATGGGAGATTTCCAAGGCAAAAGCCACTGCTGACCATAAAGAACACAAAGGCTCATCTCACATTTGCCAAAAAAAATATTTTGATTATCCCCAAGACTTGTAGGGCAAATATTCTGTGGACTGATGAGACAAAAGTTGAACTTTTTGGAAGGTGTGTGTCCCATTATATCTGGCATAAAACATAGATGCAAACTCCTCACCTTTTGGTTAAAACTCACCTTTTTGAGATCAAAATAGGTCACCTACGAGATTTGTGTAGATTCAATGAGAAAGTGTTTTTGGTGGTTTTTACAGTACCATTAGTACCAATTCATATCTGTACCCGCTTGTAGTCAACCACTTTTAAACGCTTCTGTGTGTTTTTGCGTGCATGCTCTGGTTTTGAATTATAAAACCACAAGTTTATTTACAGGTGCATCTCAATAAATTAGAATGTCGTGGAAAAGTTCATTTATTTCAGTAATTCAACTCAAATTGTGAAACTCGTGTATTAAATTCAGTGCACACAGACTGAAGTAGTTTAAATTTTTGGTTCTTTTAATTGTGGTGATTTAGGCTCACATTTAACAAAAACCCACCAGTTCACTCTCTCAACAAATTAGAATACTTCATAAGACCAATAAGAAAAACATTTTTAGTGAATTGTTGGCCTTCTGGAAAGTGTGTTCATTTACTGTAAATGTACTCAATACTTGGTAGGAGCTCCTTTTGCTTTAATTACTGCCTCAATTCGGCGTGGCATGGAGGTGATCAGTTTGTGGCACTGCTGAGGTGGAAGCCCAGGTTGCTTTGCTAGCGGCCTTCAGCTCATCTGCATTGTTGGGTCTGGTGTCTCTATATCTTTCCTTCTTGATACCCATAGAGAATCTATGCGGATTGTCAAGAGGAAGATGAGAGACACCAGACCCAACAATGCAGATGACCTGAAGGTCGCTATCAAAGCAACCTGGGCTTCCATTACACCTGAGCAGTGCCACAAACTGATCCCCTCCATGCCACGCTGAATTAAAGCAAAAGGAACCCCTACTAAGTATTGAGTACATATAGAGTAAATGAACATACTTTCCAGAGGGCCAACAATTCCCTAAAAAAATTTTTTATTGGTCTTATGAAGTATTCTAATTTGTTGAATTGGTGGGTTTTTGTTAAATGTGAGCATAAATCGTCACAATTAAAAGAACCAAAGACTTAAACTACTTCAGTCTTTGTGCACTGAATTTATTTAATACACGAGTTTCTGAGTTGAATTACTGAAATAAATGAAGTTTTTCCACGACATTTCTAATTGAGATACACCTGTTCCAGGTGAATTTCTGCACTATTCTTTGGAAATGAAATCAAACACTGCGCATGCGCAGAAAGTGAAGGATCCTGCTGAGCAGGTTTCAGTTTTCTGCAAGGTGTTTGTGTGTAATTAAAGCACAGGTTTCAGGAATATGGACAATGTCGTAATTATTAAGTTCAAAGCTAACTTATTTTTATAATATGCAACAAATGGAAGTCTGTCATTATGACAGATCTAGTGGTTTTAACATATACTTTTCTAACAAGAAACAGGTTGCTGCGTGTGTGTGTGTGTGTGTGTGTGTATATATATATATATATATATATATATATATATTATAATTATACCCATATTTATTCATTTTGTTGGAAGGTTTAAAATAATAGGTATCATCAAGTTACTTATTTAAAATATAATAAGTAGTGTAACTATTTCAGTTACTTTATTAATGCAACTGACATACTTGATTACTTTTTGATTACATTCTAAATTTCTTAATGTTTTCAACTTCTTAACCACTTCAAAGCAACCTTGCTAGTTGCATTCAACACCTAAAAAAGTTTCATCACCACAATTAAGACAAAGTCCCCTCGGAATAACCCAATTGGCACAACCACTGCAAAAAATCAGATTTACATCTTCCTTTGAGATCGTCTGAGGCTAAATACAGACCTAAATTTTAAAGAAATGGTTTAATAGCTGTGGAAAGTGTTCTCGCATAGAGTCAAGGAACATTGGCATCTTACGATGGCTTGAAAAACAGTTCATTTTGTAAAACAAAAGCATACTAGTAAACCCAAATATCGTGTTATCGAACAAGAACCTGCATTTAAACTCCTGCAACAGTGGGTGTCTCATATTTTATGAAAGAAATCAATTAAATCTATGTGTGTGTGTGTGGCGGGTGAAAATTCAGATGTAACCCTTTTGTAATCGCCAATATTTGTAATCAAGTAACTGCAATTTTATTACACATTTTTCCGTAACCAACTGACATAGCCACAATTATTTTGTAATTAAATTATGTAATTCCATTACATGCAATAGCTCCCAACACTGGCTATTTTATGTTTTACAGTCATATTTATTTTTACCAGTCATTGTAGGCATTTTCGCGTCACGCATGAAGACATTAGTAGCACAATGTCTCAGATTGTAGTTGCATCCTGAGTGTTTATTGTTAGTTGTCTGTGTACCTGCATTTCTGCATGGATTGCTGAAATTATCATAGTATTTTATATAGGTCTCTGATGCTCCATATCATACGGATGAAACATGAATCCATGCAGAGAGCTAGCACAATCACGTAGCACCAATCATTTCTTTAATACTTCTATTTATACTTTGTTGCTAAGGTGAGCATTCCTAATAGTAATAGAGTGAAAATACAAGCATATTTACTTGTCATCTTTCATTTCATGTTTCAGTCATCCCTTTCTAAATCATTAAATAATCTGAGTCAAAGCTTCCACATTTTCCTATGAGGTTTAACAGACATCATTTCTAGTCCTAAATGAATCATATTGAACACGCACACGCCATATCAATAGAAAATAACACAGAGTATTGATTGCTCCAGCAGTTATGTTGAACAGCAGTAGTGGACGTTCAGAGAGTTGTATCATCACACGATATTTTCGTTCTTGTCCAATTTTATCTAACATGTAGTAACAATGCAAATAGAAGATGACCTCAAGGACGATGTTGCTGACCTGTAAGGGAGTTTCCTATACACCACTGACATTTGCACGTCCTTCATGACGGAAACAAGTCCCAAATGAAAAAGAAATAAAGTTATTTTTAGATTTACAATATACTTACATTATTTTGTTAGATGCTTAGGATAGTCACTACACATAGATTCTTGGCAGGTGATAGGAAAGACTACAAGAAGAACTTTAAATGATTCAACATTAAATGATAGAAATCGCATGTAAAATCAAATTTTCCTCAATGTGAAAACAGCTCAATGGTGGAACTGATAACATGGCGAACATTGGTCTCTATTACAAGTCACTTAGTAGAAGAACGCGCACTGTGCTTGGAGCAACATATAGCTTCAACGGTCACCATGAACAGGAAGGTGATGTTTCAAAATGAAAGTAACGCAAACACTGAACTGTAAATAGTTTGCAATTATATACATTTGAATGCAACTAATTGTTTATCTTCCAAGCGCTTTTTTCCAACTACGCATGTTGGTACCATTCACCATTGCAACAAAACAGCATACTTTCAGTTAAATACCATGATTCTCCATAAAACGCAAGATATGCAAACTTCTCAAAATGTACAAACAGTCATATTAGCACCATTGTTATCTATTCATTACTGAATACACATATAAGATAGATCACAACGTCGGTATTATTCATGATCATCATGAGTTATTATTATTTTAGGATTCAATCGTATGCTTTAGTGTGAAGACAAAAAATGGGTTTGTCATAAGAGACAAACATCAGTATATTTTCAATTTAGGTAAAGACAATTGTATGATCAATATTTAAGATGTATGATGAAATGCAAATAATGACATTGTCTGAAAACGGGGATGTTTTGAGTAGGCAAAATGGTCATGGGAAATCATTTCGTTTCTGTTCTTGTATCACAGTGATTTTCACAAAAGCATTAAGTGTTGGATATTACACTAGCAGTTTTTGCAATGGAGATGTGTGGAGCACGTTGCATCCTAAAATCAAAGCTAATGTATTTTGCAGAATATGTTTTTGTGAGATTCATTGAACAGTATCAAAAATCGATGATCCTGCACATTTTATAATTGCTTATAAAATGTGCAGGATGGTATAGATTGTGATTTTCTCCAGGGAGGATTACTGTTGTGGGAATCTCACAAAAATTGTCAAGATGGTTGCATATTCTGCAAAATACATTAACTTTTGATTTTGGGATGCAATTTGTCTCTATGTTTTGTGAGATTGACCTGATGCTCCACATAAAATCATGTGCTTGTCCATTGCAAGCCTTTCAGTGTAGCTTGAAAGTTTCCCTGTCCAGCACTTAATGCTTTTGTGAGAAATCACTGTGACCACAGAGACAAAGAACGAAAATGTTTCCCATGACCATTTCTCTGTTTCTCAAAACATCCGTTTTCAGACAATGTCATTATTTGCATTTCATCATACATCTTAAATATTGATCATACAATTGTGCTTTACTTCATTGTATTCTGATGTTTGTCTCTTATGACAAACCCAGCACACATGCACTCACACTAACGCATACGTTGAATCCTAAAATGTGCTCTTCCTTGATAGTCAGCGAATGCTCTCGGCACATTTACAGGAAATGCGTCCACCACGTTGTGATCTATCTTATATGTGTATTCAGTAATGAATAGACTAACAATGGTGCTGAAAGTATAATTATATGACTGTTTGTACATTTTTTGAGAAGTTTGCACTGTCTTACGTTTTATGGAGAATCATGGTATTTAGCAGTATGCTGTTTTTGTTTGCAATGGTGAATGAGATGCCAACATGCATGAGTTGGGGAAAAAAGCTACCTTGAGAGGTAAACAATTAGTTGCATTCAAATGTATATAATTGCAAACTATTTACAGTTCAGTGTTTGCGTTACTTTCATTTTGAAACATCACCTTCCTGTTTTCATGGTATCGTTTAACTATATGTTGCTCCAAAAACTTGAGTACACGTTCTTCTACTGGGTATTTTGTAATAGGAACCAATGTTTGCCATGTTGTCAGTTCCACCATTGAGCTGTTTTCCATTGAGAGGATTTGATTTTACATGCGATTTTCTGTCATTTTAATGTTGAATCATTTTAAGAGTTCTTCTTGTAGTCTTTCCTATCACCTGCCAAAATCTGTAATTATTGTAGTAGGCTATCTAAAGCTATCTATTAACAAAATAATGTAAGTATATTGTAAATCTAAATATGCTTTATTTCTTTTTCATTTGAAACGGACTGTTTCCACATCATATTGACTCCACAGAGAGTGCAGTACGAATGTCAGTGGTGTATCTAGGAAACTCCAATGCCCTGTAGCCTTACAAGGGTCCTTAACATCGTCCACTTGAAGGTCATCTTCTATTTGCATTGTTACTACATGTTAGATGAAGTGGACAAGGCAATATCGTGTAATGATCTCTGCTCTCTGAACAGATCCACTGCTGCTGTTCAGCATAACAGCTGGGCAATGTAATACTCTGTGTTATTTTTCTGTGTGTGTGCGTGTGCGTGTTCAATATGATTCATTTAATTTTTGGGACTAGAATGATGTCTGTTAGGCCTCATAAGAGGCTGGTGGAAGCGACAGTTATTTGTGATTTAAGAGAGGGTTGACTGAAAACATGAAATGAGAAAAGATGACAAAAATAAATATGCTTGTATTTTTTTCCTCATATTGCTATTAGAAGAGATGCTCACCTTAGTAACAAAGTACAAATAGAGTATTAAAAATGATTGGTGTACATGATATCTACGGTGATTGTGCCTTTCACTATTCTGCATGGATTTCATGATGTGCCGACTGTTTCATCCGTATGACATGGGCATCAGAGACCTATGCAAAATACTATGATGGGTTTCCAGCATCCATGCAGAAATGCAGGTACCAGACAATAACAATAAACACTCAGGATGCAACTGCAATCTGGACTCATTATTTACCTGTGTGCTGCCTCTTCTTTCTGTCTTCATGCACGTGACTTGAAAATGCCTACAATGACTGGTAAAAGTAAATATGACTGTAAAACATAAAATAGCCAGTGTTGGGGAGTAACTAGTTGCATGTAATGGAATTACATAATTTAATTACAAAATAATTGTAACTGTAATCAGTTACAGTTACTGAGAAAAAATGTGTAATAAAATTACAGTTACTTGATTACAAATGTTAACGATTACAAAGGGGTTACATCTGAATTTTTTCACCCACCCACACACACACATAGATTTAATTGATTTCTTTCATAAACTGCAATGACTGCTCTAAAATATGAGACACCACTGTTGCAGGAGTTTAGGATACAGGACACGTGCTTGTTCGATAACTGTTTTATTTCCTATTTGGGTTTATGTATATGCTTTGTTTTTTAAAATGAACTGTTTTTCCAAGCCATCGTAAGATGCCAATGTTTCCTGTTTCCTATGCGAAGACACTTCCACAGCTATTAAACCATTTCTTTTTAAAATTTTAAATCTGTATTTAACCTCAGAACGATCTCAAAGTAAAAGGAGGTGCTAAAATCTGATTTTGTAGTGGTTGTGCCAATTATTATAATCTTAATCAAAGAGACTTTGTCTTAATTCAGTGATGAAGGCTTTTTAAAGTCTGACAGTGTTGAATACAACTGTAAGGTTGCTTTGAAAATGATTAAGAGTTGAAAACATTAGAAATTTAGAAATGTAATCAAAAAGTAATCAAATGTAATCAGTTACATTAATAAAGTAACTGAAATAGTTACACTACTTATTACATTTTAAATAGGGTAACTTGTAATCTGTAACCTATTACATTTCCAAAGCAACCTTCCCAACACTGAAAATAGCCTATATAAAAATGAATAAATATGGGGTATAGTATAGTATATATATATATATATATATATATATATATACACACACACACACACACACACACACCTGACAACCTGTTTCTTGTAGAAGGAGTGCAACAGTAGTATTACTGTGTTAAACCACTAGATCTGTCATAATGGTAGACTTCCGTTTTGTTTGCGCTGCTACATAAAATAAGGGTTAGCTACAGTGTAAACTTAATAATTACCCCGACATTGTCCATATTCCTGAGAAACAATGCTTTAATTACACACAAACACCTTCTGCAGAGGGCTGAGAAACCTGCTCAGCAGGATCCGCTTCTCTTTCTGCGCATGCGCAGTGTTTGATTCATTTCAAGAAATGAATGCAGAAATTCACCTGGAGTAATACAGGTGTATCTCAGTAAATTAGAATGTCGTGGAAAAGTTCATTTATTTCAGTAATTCAACTCAAATTGTGAAACTCGTGTATTAAATAAATTCAGTGCACACAGACTGAAGTAGTTTAAGTCTTTAGTTCTTTTAATTGTGATGATTTAGGCTCACATTTAACAAAAACCCACCAAATCTCAAATTAGAATACTTCATAAGACCAATAAAAAAACATTTTTAGTGAATTGCTTGGCCTTCTGAAAGTATGTTCACTTACTGTATGTACTCAATACTTGGTAGGGGCCTTTTGCTTTAATTACTGCCTCAATTCGGCGTGGCATGGAGGTGATCAGTTTGTGGCACTGCTGAGGTGTAATGGAAGCCCAGGTTGCTTTGATAGTGGCCTTCAGCTCATCTGCATTGTTGTTCAGCTCATCTGCATTGTCTGGTGTCTCTCATCTTCCTCTTGACAATACCCATAGATTCTCTATGGGGTTCAGGTCAGGCGAGTTTACTGGCCAATCAAGCACAGTAACACCATAGTCATTGAACCAGCTTTTGGTACCTTTGGTAGTGTGGACAGGTGCCAAGTCCTGCTGGAAAATGAAATCAGCATCTCCATAAAGATTGTCAGCAAAAGAAAGCATGAAGTGCTCTAAAATTTCCTGGCAGATGGCTGCGTTGACTGTGGACTTCAGAAAACACAGTGGGCCAACACCAGCAGATGACATGGCAGCCCAAATCATCACTGACTGTGGAAACTTCACACTAGACTTCAAGCAGCTTGGATTCTGTGCCTCTCCACTCTTCCTCCAGACTCTGGGACTTTGATTTCCAAATGAAATGCAAAATTTACTTTCATCTGAAAAGAGGACTTTAGACCACTGACAACAGTCCAGTTCTTTTTCTCCACAGCCCAGGTAAGAGGCTTCTGACGATGTTTCTGGTTCAGAAGTGGCTTGGTAGCCATTTTCCTGAAGACGTCTGAGTGTGGTGACTTTTGATGCACTGACTCCAGCTTCAGTTCACTCCTTGTGAAGCTCTCACAAGTGTTTGAATCAGCTTTGCTTGGCTGTATTCTCAAGCTTGTTGTCATCCCCGTTGCTTGTGCACCTTTTCCTACCCAAATTCTTCCTTCCAGTCAACTTTGCTTTGATACAGCACTCTGTAAACAGCCACACATTTCTGTAATGACCTTCTGTGACTTACCCTCTTTATGGAGGGTGTCAATGTTTGTTTTCTGGATCATTGCCAAGTCAGCAGTCTTCCCCATTATTGTGATTTCAAAGAACAAGAGATACCCTGAATTTATACTGTAGGGATGGTCATTAATTGAAACTCAATTGTAAATATTCTAATATTTTGAGATACTGATTTTTGACTTTCATGAGCTGTAAGCTCTAATCATCAAAATTAAAACAAAAAAACTTTTGAAATATTTTACTTTACATGCAATGAATCTAAAATATATGAAAGTTTCACTTTTTGAAATAACTTACAAGAAAAAATGAACTTTTTCACAACATTCTAATTTATTGAGACGCACCTGTATGTGACAAAAGAACTGGACAGCGTATTTCACCTGTAAGTATGATGAAAACGCTGGATTTAAAACATTATTGCTATTTTTAAGTGCTGGTGTAAACAAAAGCATCACACGGGCGTTTCTGGCCATTGCGTCGCGTTTTAAAACGGCGTGTAAGCTAAAAAAAAAAAAAACATACTAGAGAGTTAAAAAAAAATTTATGAAAACATCTCAAGACCCTTCTGTTTTGTTTGCGCCGTCTTGCTATTTTAAACGTAAAACGCGTCACGAACGCCGGCGCACCTGCGTCTTTAACGCTGCGTCGAGGATGTCAGCTGATCCTTCAGGTTTTCTGCTCCGTGTCCGTGTAAAAACATCAGCAGCTGTCCAGCGTTTACAGCACACTGTCTGATCTGCGGATCACGGATGGAAATGAATCGATGTCGCACTGAGCTTGCTGTTTCGTGGCGTGCTCTGGTGTAGTTTAATTGTGTGCTTTACAAACAACGCATGTCCGTACAGCTCACCGGTGCAGGCGACGCTGATTATTTAGCAGTCTTTCGGAGGTGATCTGTAACTCTACAGTAATATTTTGAAGGGGAACTGATCCAGCCAGGAAGCGTTGGCTCTTCACAAGCGCATCCTGCTTTATATGGTATGACGGGTGTTTTATTATATCGACTGCTTTACATGACAGATTGTTTTATCTCTATATCGCCTAAAGGCCAGCGATGCTTTCGATATCAGCGATACACGAGCATCCTCCAGGTCTTCTGTGAATAAAAGATATGGAGGCCTGATTTATAGTGTTACACTGCAAGTGATGGATTGTGATTTCAGATGAGTTTTGTAATAGAGATTGGCTAATTCAGTTCAGGGTGCAGTGTAAACAGGTAGTCTTTATAGTTATACTAAAAGAGGAAGTTTGCAAAAACATGTTTAGCCTATTTATTTATTTATTTTGATGAACATTAAGATTTTAGGTTAAAATAACGCATTAGTGAAAAAAAAATACAACACTTTAGTTTGAAATGGTTTTATGGTATGACATCTTTGAAAATGCAATATAGTCTGTAAATAAATACTGTCAAAAACTGCATGCCTATGGTTGCAAAAAATGCTGTGTAAAATTGTTTTAGGTGGAGAATTGCATGCCAGCTATTCATAAATATGCATGTCAAACTAAGGCAAATAAAAGTAGCATGAAAACACCCGAATGAAACACTTCGATCCTTCTCCTAGAGGTCAAGTCACATTTACTATATAGTAGGCTACTTCATACAATACAGATTGTTTTCAAAGGTGCTTCACAGTAATAAACAGGAAAATAGTGTTTATGTTGATAAATTAATCAAATATGAAACAGCGGTTTCAGAACAGTGACATTATTCAGCTCAATTTAGTTAATCATTGATTCAGTTCACTAACAGCATCAATATTCATCAATTACTAAACTCATTTTTCCTATAAAGCTGCTCTACAGAAGGCAATAGTGTCATAATTCAGCTCAAGTCATGCCCAGTCAAACACACCTGAACCAGCTAATCCAGGTCTTCAGGGTTACTTCCAGACAGGTGTGTTGGGACAGGCCATAGTTAAACTCTGCAGGACTGAGCACTCCTGATCTGGAGCAGCTGTTCTCAGCACTGCATGGTTTGTATGGCTCCCCAATCAAACACACCTGATTCAGGGCGTCAGCTCGTTAGTAGAAACTCCAACACCTGAAATGGATGTGTGAGAGAAAGGAGACTTTCATAATCTGGGTGGCTCCAGGAACAGGGTTGAGAAGCACTGCTGTAGAGCAGGGGTGCCCAAACTCGGTCCTGGAGGGCCGGTGTCCTGCAGAGTTTAGCTCCAACCTCAATTAAACACACCTGAACCAGCTAATCAAGCTCTTACTAGGCATGCTACAAACTTCCAGGCAGGTGTGTTCAGGCAAGTTGGAGCTAAACTCTGCAGGACACCGGCCCTCCAGGACCGAGCTTGGGCACCCCTGGCTGTAGAGAGATGGAGATGAGAAATGTAACCACGTTCTATCCACCTTTTTCCTAACAAGCCTACTTCGTACGGTTACACCTATTAACATGCATATTACTAGAGCATTAGCCATTTATTAGTGCTAATTAAGCACATATTAATGCCTTATTCTACATGACCTTATTCTGCATCCCTAATCCTACCCTTAACAACTACCTTACTAACTATTAATAAGCAGCAAATTAAGAATTTATTGAGGGAGAAGTCGTGATTAATAGTTAACAAGTGTTACCATAATCCTTATTCGTCATTTTGACTGAATGGGCTGTAAATGTTCATTCATTTTCTATTTTCAGAAGTCAGGAGAATAACATTAGGTTTGGTAGGCTATATTAATGTGACCTGATATAACAACAATATCTATAGAATAGCTCTTTTCAGCCTGCTGCATTATTTTCCTTCTGATTATTTTCATGTTTCCTTTGTATTGTAAGTAAATGAAACATGAAACATTCATTTACATACTATAAGTAAATGAAAAAAGACAACAATGTGCATCTGTGGTCTGTCTCCTGATTTAGTTTACAATATAAGCCATGAATAATTCCCTGGAATGCACTAAGGATCTTTCATTTTTCTCCCCAAATGTCTCTTTCCCGGTTTGTTTTCACACGGACACTGTAAAATGTAATTGTTATGAAACATAGACATATATTACTATAATGATATTTCACATGTCTGTAATATTGCTGCTGATAGAAGGAATAACTCCTTTTAAGAGTTATTCATGGTATGCTGAGGGTAATTTGTTAATGCGTTTACACTTTTTAATAGGTCTGTCACTAACGATTATTTTGGTAATTGAGTAATCTGTCGATTATTCTGACGATTAATCGAGTAATCTGATAATTATAGTTAATTTTTTTTGTAGTAATAAAAATAGACCTAAGTGAACAATAGCCTTTAAAATGACTTAAAATACATATATAATAGCAATGAGGCAAAAATAATTTGTTTAAATAAAGTATCAAAAGCAAGTAATCATATGTTTTATTGATCAAAACTGTTAAAATACATAATGTATTATAAACAATAGAGCTATTGTACATTACGCAGTATAACATGCCAACCGAGGGCGTTTTTACACTTTACTGCGCAGTCCAATCCTTGTTTAGTATTGACTCAACAACATCTAATTCAAATGCCCACTTAATCTTTACTATTTGGCCATTTATTTATGATAGAAATGCTATATCCACTGTAATTTCTTGAATATGTGGACATCAAAACGTGTAAACGAGTGAGAGTTTTTATTTTGAAATCGCGATGAACAGTTAGCATATTGAGATGTATTCTCCTGCGTTTGCATAGGTTTATAAACAATTTACCTTACAAATCTGATGAAATACCACAAGTTGCGTTCCCAGATGAATGTTATAATAAACCCAAATTCACAACATTATGCAGAGATGGAGTTTGAGATGCTCCACACATGTAAATGATAACAGTTTGCGGAGCAGCATTTACTGTGAACGGAGCCGCTCTGACACGCATTTACATAACCTACACCCATATAAATAATTAAAGCGCATATATTAAACCTGCATCGCATACATTTATTTAATTAAATCGTAGCATTTGTGAATTCTTAATAGTGGAATGCGCCACTTCCAGTATTTTGCCGATTACTCGACACGGGCAAAATGCAATCGAGGATTTTTTAAAAATCGGATACTCGAATAGAATCGAGGAATCGTTCCAGCCCTACTTTTAAATTTCCTTTTAATGATCGATGGTTGAAGGATGAGTAAAATAATGTCACCTCATTGTACCCAGTTTTTGAAAATGCTTATTATTGTGTTCATAGAGCGAACCTTCTGCTGATTGTTTATAGTGTAAATGGAAGTTACTCCCATAATTTGCGCAAAGCGTCATGGGGCGTAGGAAAAAGGTGGATAGCATGAGACAGGCTTTTGCCCTGTACTACTCTATTTCTCTTCAATAGAGTGCTCCAGTTATGGCATATTTTTGTAGGCCAACCCAAAAGTTCACATCACCCTGGGTCCCTTGACAAAAACCCAATAGGATTTTTCCATTGGTTTTTGGATTATTGTACAAAATGAGCTCTGTGACCAACAAAAGTCTATGATTTTTGCATGCTTTGTTCAAGATAATCAGCTTTTATGAATTTTGAAATATAAATACAAACATCAAAAGTAAAAAGCTAAATGTAAGTTATAAACGAACTACACCGCGGTCCTTCAAAATCACCACCATTAAGCTTCCAGCAACTCTTTCAGTCTTTGTTTGAAAAAATATTTTCCCTGAAGGTTTGAGCTAGAATAGTTTGCAAGAGTGTGATTATAAAGAAAATAAAACTATGACAGGAACTAGTGAGTAGATGAGTTTACTGTTTCACTGTGATGATGTTTAAGGTCTCTGACAACCTTTCTAGTCCCATTTAGCCACTTGTTAGAAACCACCTCTTTGATGACAAGTAAAAGCTTTTAAAAATACAATAAGGGGGGTATTACTGATGCATTTTATGTTGTGGAATGAAATGTGAAAATATCTTGAACGTGTTCACCACAGACCTTATTTCAGGCATTTAACCAAAAACCCATCGACTTAAAGGGCACCTATTAAGCAAAATTTACTTTTACTTATTGTTTAAACATAAACGTGTGTTGGCAGTGTATTGATAAAAATCCACCTCCTCTGTTTTTTTTTTTAATCCCCATAAATCATAAGCAGTGTCTCAGAACAAACCGTTAGCAGAATCCGTAAAATGTGATGTCACTGCTTTTATTTTATTTTTTGGGTCATATTAGCAATGTAGACAGCAGTAGATATTGTATTATGCTGCTGTCACTTAAAGGGGACCTATTATGCTCCTTTTTACAAGATGTAAAATAAGTCTCTGATATCCCCAGAGTGTGTATGTCAAGTTTTAGCTCAAAATACCCAACAGATATTTTTTTATAGCTTGTTAAAATTGCCACTTTTATTGTATGAGCCCAAACGCTCTGATATTGAGTATGTTGCTTTAATGCAAATGAGCTGTTGCTCCCGGAGAAGAGGGCGGAGCTTCAAGAGTTCAAGCTCTGCATTAGCAGTGCTAGCCTTTGCAAATAAACATTTCACTATTAGTACAAGCCTGTTATCTTTACAGAAAACATACTCTGTTTCAAAGTCAGTCATCTGATTGTACTGTGCATAATAAATTCGCGTTTATGAATTACACAGACGGGGCACAGCACCATAAAAATAACAACATAGCTGGTCTCATGGTGCATGGCATGCTATCACAAACTTTATAAGTCCCACTCGTGATTGTGAGCTCAACAAACTCAAGCGATCGACTCACATTACTTGCATCTGCAACTTTTAACTACCACATTTCTATTCACGATCATTCATGAAGACAGCACCAGTGAGAGCAGACAGAGACGATGGTAGCTTTAGCATCATTAGCCTTACAGAGTGCCAAGAAGCTCTTTCAGAAAGGCAATTTGGAAAACAAACGCGTGACACTTACTTTGTCTGG
>JAFVLL020022507.1:0-19715 GCA_021397915.2 Tor tambroides
CATCAACTAATGGCTTGTTAAAGTTGATTTTGACATGACTTTACTTGAGAGGGCCCAACATCATTAACTCATTATTAACTACCCATGAACTAACATCAACTAATGGCTTGTTAAAGTTGATTTTTACATGACTTTACTTGAGAGGGCCCAACATCACTAACTCATTATTAACTTTAACATCATCATCCAGGAAGTGACATCATATGATGGGCAAACAACAACCTAATCACCATGCAGACAACATGTGCAAATAAACCACATTCAGCTTAACTTTTCAAAAGCACATGCAAGTTTCCTTTCCATTTTAAAATGCACAAGTTGTGCTTCCTTGCTCAGGTCTCTCTGCTCTCTGCTCTCTGCCCTGTGCTAGTTCCCCATCTGATGTGTTTTAATGTCCTCTATGGTTCAGAGATTGAATAGCTGAAACCAGACCAGGCCATGCCACGCTGTGAACCAAAGCAGCAAACAGAGCAAAACAGCATATCTTTTCTGACTAGCTGAGCACTTTTAATTTAAATATATAGGTAGTAAATAAATAAATACGATGGTGCTCTGTGAATCTTCCCAAAAAAATGCCTTGACTCGGCAGAGCACATTTTTGTGAGCCGCACCACCTACTCTCGTTTCATTCAGCCAGTCGGTTCCCTAAAAAAGAAAAAGGAGAAATCACATCAATAATAAATGGCATCAATAGAAATGCCCTGTGGTCCAGAAAGTACTAACTCATCCCCAACCTTTCTATTCTCTGCTTACCTCTGGAGATGCACGAGATACTAAGTGCTTCTTTAACTAGAAAAGCTTTAAATGTAACACAGACAGCAAAACTCCTCAATGCAAACGTCTAAAAAAACAAACTTCTGTTGTTTGATTTACGAATAAAATCCAGTCAAATCCAGCAAACATGTATCATTCTAATTAAAAAATAAATAAATAAAAATAACCTACACCAAGTGATCCTTGATTCTTATATCATCAGTTATCCAGTATCACTATTTCTTAGGTTATGTTTGGCCAATTCTATAAGTGGATTAGTAGTATATGTTAAATAAAGTATATTAACGCATTGTAAGAGAAGAACACAGTAGTAGTTGGCATTATCTAACACTGTTTACTCTGTATCAGTGTTAAAATGGGGTTTTAGTGTAGACCTGTTGTATGTTCAGTAGTACAATTTGGCCAGGTGTAAAGTCAAGACACAATGCATCTGCTGGCACCTTGCTCCTAATTGTTATGCTGCTATGAAAGTGTTGATGGACAGCTTGTAGGTGTGAAAGATCATGTTCCAGTAACAAAGCTCATTGATCATCATGACATGGAGGTTAGCGCACCACAGAATATTAATTTACGGCCTCCCTCGCTGATATCTGAAACTGATGACGTTTTGTGTGTGCTGCATGTTTCTGTGGGTACGAACAATTGATATTCATACACAAATAAAATAAAATAAATAAACAAATAAATTAATAAATATAATAAAAATAATAAATATAATATAAAATAAAATATAAATATATACTATAGGTGTGTAAATAGGCTTATATGTTATAAAAATTAAATATATTTTAAAAATAAAAACATATGTATTATAAATGTAAGCCTATTATATATATATATATATATATATATATATATATATATATATATTTTTTTTTTTTTTTTTAAGTGCTTTTTATATACTGCATATGTATGTATTTACTGTAGATGCCAGCTATAGAGTAGACGTTTTTTTTTTATCGATGTTCAGTAAAATATGGTGAGTTACCTTCAGAAAATGCTGATCATCAACCTCACAAAAGTCAAATCAAATATTATATGAGATGCTCCATAAACATCAGAATTAAACAGACAAAATGTATAAACCTAAATAAATAATTAAAAATGTTACAAATAATAATAATAATAATAATAATAATAATAATAATTACTATCCAGAATGCGTATTCTGCATTTAATTAAACTTTACTTTTAAATAATTAAATAAATACAACAACAACAACAACAATAATAATAATAATAATAATAATAAATTACAATTTAATAAAATAATTACATCTATTATTATTATTATTATTATTATTTGAATATCATCTATCAAGGTTTTGAATTAGAAAGGAAAAAAAAAAAATGTCACAGATGTCTCTCTACAGGAGTAGGCAAAGTCTGGAGCACTTGGGAGGAACATGACTGATGCTCAATCTGTTTGCAGTAGTCATGCAAAGATAACTTTATTTCCCTATCTATCAACATTTGGGCCCAAATATGGCTCCTCATTTTCTCACCAGGTCATTTTTCTATCCTCCTAGACTAAAGGACTTACAGGAACATTAGACAGAGTCACGAAACATATATCATACCTTCCAAATAGATATGTCCGTATGAAGGACACTGGCTCTTGGAAACCCAGTAGCTCCAGCAGCATCCATAATTCATGTGTGAAATGATAAAGGATGCACAATATGCCACGGCTTCCAATTCCACTCGCCAGCGATCAGACACAAATGGCTGGCGCAGTGGCGTGTGTTCGAGCGCGCTCACTGAACCCGCTAAGACAACTGAGGATTAAATAGTGACCTCTCTGATCGATGACATAAAAAGTGGCACAAGAAAAGTAGAAATATTAGTAGTCAGAATGAGCGTAGCCTGCAGTCATATTCATATTCTCATGTCTGTGACTGTGCTCATTTGCTGTGGAATCGTGATTTGCATGGATGTGATGTTGAAAATATAAACAGAGAGGGATGCCTTTATTAGAAAACATGCATCTGTGTGTCTGCCCGTAGCACATGGTCGACTTCTGAAAGGAGAAAGTCCCTTCTCTGGGTTTGAGTCATGTTGTAATTCGATTTGATGTTTACACCATTTCCAGGTTAAAGCTTATAGAACAGTATGTAAGTTACAATATTAAAGGAATAGTTCAACACCAAATTAAAATTTGCTGAAAATGTACTGACCCTCAGGTCATCCAAGCTGTAAATGAGTTCATCAGAACAGATTTGGAGAAATTTTGCATTTCATCAGTTGCTCACCAATGGATCCTCTGCAGTGAATGGGTGCCATCAAACTGACGCATAAAAACATCAAAATAGTCCATCTCCTGTTGTCCCCTTACATCAAAATCCACTGACAAATTTGTTTAGATCTGTTTTCACTTGTAAACAGTGATTGATCTGTCCATTTTTCAGGGGGAAGCAATATTATGGATAAAGGATTCATATTTTTTAGATGGCTTTTTACGTCACAAGATGTTAATTGATAGACTGGAGTGGTGTGGATTATTGTGATGTGTTGCGGGTGCTATGCTCCAGTAAAGCGCACGACGAAGGAGTATAATCAAAACAGAGTCTTTTAATGAAAATCCAAACAAGAAACAGAAGTAATCTAGGAGCGAGGGGCAGCAAAACACATAGATCAAAACAAATAGCAGACAAAGGACCAGGGGAGAACACAGGCTTTAAATACTAAACAATAATGGAGAAACAGAAACAGGTGTGGCGCTAATTAACTAATAAGAACAGGAAACTGACCAAATAAGGGCAAAACGGAACTAAACAGAGACATAGCGCCCCCCTCCCGGTAGGCGCGTCCCGCGCCGTAACAGTTATACCGGGGAGGGGGGGCGGGTGCCCTGGAGGCCTCCAGGAACAGGGACATGGAGACAGGACAGATGGCCTCCAGGGCAGGGCCCGTTCCGGGACCCATGTTTGAGCGGGGAGTTCGGGAGGCCATGGTGGTGCAGGAAGCTCGGGAGGCCATGGCGGTGCAGGGAACTCAGGAGGCCATGGCGGTGCAGAGAACTCGGGAGGGCATTGGCGGGTCAACCGTAGCTCTATCCGACTTGGCCACGGGCACATGGCCCCCCCAAAAAAAATATTTGGGGAAACTTACGGGGCTTAACAGGGTGTCAGGAACCCTCCCTGGGCTGGATGGGGGATCAGGAGCCCTCCCTGGGCTGGACGGGGGATCAGGAGCCCTCCCTGGGCTTGACTCGGGAACAGGAGCCCTCCGTGGGCTTGACTCGGGAACAGGAGCCCTCTCTGGGCTTAACTCGGGAACAGGAGCCCTCTTTGGGCTAAACTTGGGAACAGGAGCCCTCTCTGGGCTTAACTCGGGAACAGGGATGCGCTTACGTGGAGCTGGCACTGGGAGGTGCTCTGGGAGGCGCTTTCGTGGAGTAGACACTGGGGAGCACTCTGGGAGGTGCTTTCGTGGAGCAGGCACTGGCTTCGGAACCGCCGGCGGGCCTGCCACAGGAACAGCCGGCGGGCTTGCCACATTAACAGCCGGCGGGCTTGCGTGAGCCGCGGACGGCGGTTGGCTTGAGTGAGCCACGGACAGTGGGATGGTTCTGGCTCGGGCCCTGACACTTCCCGAACACCAGAAGATCCCTTCTCTCCAACTCAGTCCTGTGGTGGTGGTGGTGTGGGGGGGGAGACAGGAATAAACAAAAACTTTTCAAAAAACGGAAAACAAAAATGGGGAGAAGAAGCACCGTTCACTTTTGTATGGTCTGCTATTCTGTTGCGGGTGCTATGCTCTAGTAAAGCGCACGACGAAGGAGTATAATCAAAACAGAGTCTTTTAATGAAAATCCAAACAAGAAACAGAAGTAATCCAGGAGCGAGGGGGTAGCAAAACACATAGATCAAAACAAATAGCAGACAAAGGACCAGGGGAGAACACAGGCTTTAAATACTAAACACAATCATGGAGAAACAGAAACAGGTGTGGAGCTAATTAACTAATAAGAACAGGAAACTGACCAAATAAGAGCAAAACTGAACTAAACAAACACATACACGTGACATGACGTTTTTATCAGCTGTTTGGACTTTCATTCTGATGGCACCCATTCACAGCAGAGGATCCATTGATTAGCAAGTGAGGTAATGATAAATTTCTCCAAATCTGTTTTGATGTGGAAACAAACTCATCTACATCTTGGATGGCCTGACGGTGAGTACATTTTCAGCAAATATACATTTTTTGGTGAACTATTCCTTTATCAATCAACTAGTGCTATAATAGTATTATAATAATGTTACCATACTAATACTATAATATTTTTGTTTACTAAAACGTTTTATTGAAGCATTTATAAATTTTGCACATAACAAAAATAATTTTAAAGTTAGTGTACTTACCATGACCACAAACAGCATAAAAAAGTAAACATCCTCACCAGTGCTGCATTCATTTTAAACAAACAAACAAACAAACAAACAGTAATACTCTTAAATACTATTACAATTTAAAATAACTGTTTTCCATTTTAATATATTTAATAATAATAATAATAATAATAAATAAATATTGTATTCCTGTGATGGAAAGCTAAATTTTCAGCAGCATTTTCTTTAGTGTGTTAATATTTTTTTTTTAAATGAATAATTTTAAATTAATCATAACTAAAATGTCTTTTCCTTGCAGCCTTAACATTTGTATGCTTTTGAGAACAAAATGTACCAAGACTTTAGCCAAAGTTAGTGTGTTGTAATAATGGATGCAACGCTGAAACAAACAAACAAACAAACAAACAAACAAAAAAACAACAAACAACAACAACAATAATTGTTTTGCCAGTAACAGAGAGGTGGTTGCTAAACTATACATATGAGAGTAACCAATCATATTAGAGAAAGATGATATAATGAGTCATGTTACCTTTTACATGTACCTAAACTGTTGCATCATTTTTATTACACTAGGTCTACCTCTTATTATGTTTCTTTTTTTTTCAAGATTCTCTAAGAAAGTTCAAAAGAACAGGATTTATTTGAAATATAAATCATTTGTTCCATTATATATGTCTTTGTTGTCATGTTTGATCAATTTTAATTTTTCTTGTTAAATAAACTTTTTATTTATTTGTTTTTTTATGCTGCTGAACAAGTCCATAGCGCCAAAAGTGCTTGTAATTGAAATAACGCTCTTATACATAATTCAGTTACATATCATCATATTTGTTTTCATTTTTAGGTGTCGATCACATTCTGATCTAAAAACGCCCCTGGTAACTGCATAATTACAAAACATGCATCTACTGTAGGCGTGTGCATAGGAGGAAATCTTTATTGTTATTTGTTCATGCTCGCAATTTTCTTTTTATCTGAACTAAACTGCCATTGATCCCAATTTCCTTCGGAAAAACCGTATCAGGAGCAACAGATTGTACTACATCGTGCAAAATGTCGCTTGTAATCTGACACTAAGAGTGAGATAATGATATTTTGTTTCTTTTCCTTCCTCTTACTGCATGACTGCCACTGGAATTTAGATTCTTTTATTCTCCTCCAGCATAATTAAATCACCAGTGACAGGCTTGAGCGTGAATAACACTTAAAATTTCAGTGTCTGGCATCTAATACGTAATAAGGAAGGAGACAGGGTGTGACTTTTGATTCTCTGCTTAATCCTCTTGATCTGAATCATTTTTCTTTTCTGGCTATTCTCCACAGTTACTGCCTCTCAGCCTGTTTTAATATGGTTAAGGATTAAAACTGCATGAGGAAAGGTCTCTGCTATTTACCCGTGATTCATATGGCATGCTAAAATACATTGCCAGGGTTGGAGAATGTGCTTGCTTAATGTGTTTTAATTTAATGGATATTAACTTATTTATTATTTATGTCGTCCTTCTAAATTGAACAACAATGTAAAGGTCAGAATATTTTTAGCAGCAACATAATTCTTTGTGAAAAGTGCCAACTCTGAATTTTAATAACCGGCAATAGCAGGCATATCAAAGGGTCAGGTAACAAAGAGCTTAATCACCTTATGTGAAAAGAGTAGCAGAAGAAGTAGGTATGTCTAATGCAATACTTGATTCTTTCAATTACATTTCAAGTCATGAACACACTTAGTCATTATCTATCTATCTATCTATCTATCTATCTATCTATAGTATTTATCTACCTATAGTATTTATTTACATTTTATGTCTAGTTACCGGAACTATTTATAGTATTTATCTGTCTATAGTATCTAACTACTTACAGTATATATCTATCTATTTACAATATCTATATCTAAATTGTATTTTATCTGTCTATTTACAGTATCTACATATTTGCGATATCTATCTATTTAGTGTATATATCAATAGTATTTATCTATCATCTACTTACTATGGCTGGGCAATATAGCCAAACAAACAAACAAACAAACAAATAAATAAATAAAACAGTGTATATCTCAGTGTTTTCTCTTTCTTTCTTTCTTTCTTTCTTTCTTTCTATTTGAAGTAAAAAAAAAAAAAAAAACATAAATACATACATAGCCCACATAAAATATTTATTTTATTTTATTTTATTTTATTTTATTTTATTTTATTTTACATCCTGCCCAATGTTGCCCAATGAAACAATGTTTTTTTTTTTTTTTTTAATTTTTTAATTAATTTTTTTTTTTTTTAAGGCTATGAACACATATATAGTGAATGTAACCATGTAGGCTATGCTATATTTGTGCAAAAATGGATTAAAATCACATTATATTCTAACATTGTAACATTACAGTCTAAAAACAAAAATGACACTTCTTAAGGCAAAAGTTAAATTCACTAAATTAAGAACGAAAATAAATAAAAACTAAAGCACAAATTAACTGCGTTATATTTTGATTAGCTTATGGTCGCTTTACAGTGTGGGAATAGCAATAACAAGTTCAGAAAAAGTAAACTTTAATTGCCATGTTTTGGCATCAGACATGCTGCACACAACTCTCTCCCTTATATTTGTAACATTAAAGTGGCAATTTTGTACTTACTCAGAGAGCAGGTGGAAACCATGATCTCACTGAAGTAAGAACGCAGGGAAATTCTCCCCTGAGGAAATTGGTTTCCTCTGTCACTCATCTTTAGCCTTTGTAGTTCTCCTAAAAGCAGAGGGGGAAGTTAATCTGAAGCATTCCACTGTTATAGCAAACACATTTCCCCTTAATTCTACACCAGTCAGGGTTTATCATCCATTAATTCCCTTTCTCCCAATATTGGGGACTGGGGCGTTTCAATCATTGGGCCGTGAGGCATGCATATTGAAAACACTTCAAAGTGTTTCCCACTGTGTGCATAGTGTTTGTAATTAGCATCTTTAAACTGAGAAGTCAAGAACAGAGATGGGTGCAGTAAACTTTTTTTTGGACTTTATCCATCTTTGCTTAGCTGCCCTTGTTTGCAGAGCAAGCATACAAAACATAACATACTGAAAACTCAGCATTGGCAGCCAGCTGTTTCTCCAAATGGAAAGCAGTGATGTTGAGAAATATGCAATGGCAGCACTTGGCCTTAATCATGGAAGATGCGATAAACAGTAAATGCATCATTTTGAACTTGCTCAAGTGCAAAACGGTTATGCTGATTAGTTTTATTAGCACACAAATGTCTTTTTACTGCCTCTCAGTTTGCCTGTCAATTTGGTGAAAAGTGGTTTTCAAATTATGAATAAAATAAGTTCTGTGATTAACATTATGTAAGCTGCTAAACAAGCTAGGAATTTGGCTGTGTCCAAAATTGCATAGTCGCTGAGTAGGTACTTATTTTGAATAAGTACACTTATCAGCCATAACGTTAAATCCACCTGCCTAATATTACTGTATGTAGGTCCCCCTTGCACTGACAAAATAGCTTGCGTTGAGGCATGGACTGCATAAGACCTTTGAAAAGCAGCAGATCCTTTTAGTCCTGCAAACTGCGAAGTGGGGCCTCTATGGATCAGATTTAGTGGTCCAGCACATACCATACATCAGGAGTGTCAAACTCAGTTCCTGGAGGGCCACTGTCCTGCAGAGTTAGCTCCAACTCTAATTAAACGCACCTAAACAGTTAATCAAGGTCTTCAGGATTACTGGAAACATCCAGGCAGGTGTTTTGGAGCTGGTTGGAACTAAAATCTGCAGGTCCTCAAGGAGTGGAATCTGACACATGTGCCATACTATAGATGTTCAGTTGGACTGAGATCTGGGGAATTTGGGGGCCAAGGCAACACCTTGAAATCTTTGTCATGTTCTTTAAACCATTCCTGAACAATTTCTACAGTGTGGCAGGGTGCGTTGTCCTTCTGACAGAGGCCACTGCCATCAGAAAACACCACTGTCATGAAGGGATTTACATGGTCTTCAGAAATCTTTAGCTAGGTGGTAGATGTCAAAGTAATATCCATATGAATGCAGGACTCAAGGTTTCCCAGCAGAACATTGACCAGAGCATAACACTGCTTCTGTTGACCTGCCTTCTTCCCATAGTGCATCATCTCTTCCTCAGGTAAATGACGCACATGCATCCGGCCATCTACCTGATCTAAAAGAAATGTGATTCATCAGACCAGGCAAACCTCTTCCGTTGCTCAATGCCCATTGTAGGTGCTTTCAGCAGTGGATGGAGTCTCATGAGCACTCTGAACGATTTGCAGCTACGCAGCCCCAGTGCAGCTAACTGTGATGCACTGTGTGTTCTAACACCTTTCCACCATGACCAGCATTGTTTTTTAGCAATTAGATCTACAGTTGGCCTACTGTGTGATTCAAACAAATGGGCTAGCCTTTGCTCCCCATGTGCATCAATGAGATTTAGGCACCCCTGATCCTGACGCCAGTTTACTGGATGTCATTCCTTACACCACTTTTGGTAGGTACTAACCCACCAAACATACTGGAAACACCCAACAAGACTTGCAGTTTGGAGATGCTCTAACCCAGTCTTCTAGCCATCACTATTTGGCTCTCGTCCGAATAACTCAGCTTGTCCCATTTCCAACACATGAAATTCAAGAACTGCCAGCTCACTTGTTGCCACACAGTAAATTGTTCACTAAAAAGATTTATTCAGATGACTTCACTTAATCATTCAGTGACCCTTTCTGCCAAAATGAACGAATGTGTCAGGGTTCTGTATCTTTGTGCTCTTGTTTTTAGTTCCTTTTTCCCTCTTGTTAGTCTTATTTCTTTCGCACCGGAGGAACCTTTTCACAGCTCCTAGAACTACTGGCGAAAGTTCCCGCTTTTTTGCACGTTCGCACCACAGGAACTAGAAGCGTATTTAGTTCGAGAAACTCCATTTGGGGGAACTAGCTAATTTAGCTCCTACTTCAGAGTAGGGTCTAAAACAGTTCTATAGGAACTACCAGTGATGTAAGTGTATGCTGATTGGCCAAACACATACGAAACACTGGCTACCCCACGACACACAACAAAAACAGCTCCGTACACGCCATCCTCCATTCACCGGTTGTTGATGTTTGTAAATGCAGCTAATAAAGACGTCACTGTCGGCCTCTTCAGAGTTCCTGCTGCCAGTGCGAATGCAACCAGCAAAATGGCCCAAGGGAGAAAGTGGTCCTCTAGAAATGACCCTGCTGGCTAGTTCCTAGAACTACATTCCTAGAAATAAGCGATGCGAAAACACTTATTTTTTCTAGCTGTTTCTAGTTAGACTTGTTACCCTCGATACACTTTGTGTTTCTTATGTTCCCTGTCACATCTTGTTCTTTCTTGGATGTTATGTTGGTTGACCTCAGTTTTTTTCTCATTTCTCTCTTTTTTTTTTTTCTTCTGTACTTTGGATATTATTTCTCAAATAGCTCAGAGGATCCCCTCTGAGTTCACCTGACATGACAGAATGTCCCCTTTCATTTAGTTGGTCAGCAGATCCTCATTAATCATCAAGATGATCCAGTTCATTAAGTTTCACAGAGACTTCAATGAATGAAAATAGCAGTCAGTGCATGGAAATCAACAACAATGATTTTTTGTTAAAAGTTTGTTAAAAGAGCTGATCAGAAATACAGTTTACATATATGCTTACATGCTTGATGAATCAAATAATTACTTGTAGCAACTTACTCTTGCTGTGGTATTTGCTAGGAATTTTAACAACCAAACTTATTTTTTTTTTAGTTTTTGATTTGAATAAATTCATCTGGAATTCCTCTGGGAACTTAAAGCTTGGAAACACTAATTATTTTCCAGGGTTTAGGACTACAAATTGAACAGTTCTATAGGCCCTGTGCTGAAAGACCAACTTCATGAATCTCCAAGCTGATCCAGGTTGGTTTACACCACCTATAGTGTTAATCTGTATGCCTGGCTGGTTACACAAGTTAATACTAATGGTTAGCAAACATGCAAAACACAACATTACTATTCTGGGTCTAGACTGAGTTGGTGACACTGTGCATATCAATGAACGACCTACTATGTGCCCAGAAAGCAGTTTTATAGCAATATTAAGTTGTTGAAAATGAGCCAAGGCTCATTTTGTGTCCCACAGCAACTGAATAGGGCCTGGAGGCTGACTGGCATCAGCAGATGTTAATCTGGGTCACAGCGCTGGTAAAAAGGGTCTTGTATGAGCAATGATCAATCTGGTGACCTTGGATGTGTTAACTGAACGGTCCTCCACCGGTTTTTAAAGCATCAGGGGTGCACAGAGAGCAGCATTATTCTCATTCTGTCACACCAACCGGGATTTGAAGATCTGTGCTTCATAACACACTGGTGACTCCCTGATGACAGTTAATATTCAGTACACACACACACACACACACACTGGTTTCCCTATTGCAGATAGGGTTTGATGATATTTGTTTGATTCCCAAAGCTTGAATGAATCAAAGATCGCTCAGTACATAACATCCCAAAGCTCTACAAAATTCGTTGTCATCCTCCATTCTAAAGATGTCACTTCAAGCTTATAGTCTAGTCATTCTGAGGTCTGTCCCGTTCATGCAAAGTAATTTGAAATTCCGTCGACCAAGGTCTCCTCTGGTCAGTCTTCATGGGAACTGGGTTTGACTTTGATTTCTTTGCATCCTTCCCTCAGTTGTCCTTCTGTCTCTGCTCATCTCTGTTACTGCTCACTCTCTCTCTCACCTGGCACACAAATGTCATTCAAATGCTAAACGCCTCCTCGTTTGTCCACATATGCAAATTGACAGCTCGTCTCGAAAGAAGCCACTGCCAGAACAATCACATTCAAAGCTGCCAGAAAGTTCCTATTGTCAATGTTTTTTGATTCTTCTTTCACATTATTTCATTTTTGTTCCTTTTAAGTATGTTTAAAGATTTTTCTTCTATTTCTTTGAAGTTTTGTTGCTGTGAAGAAATACTTATGAGCTTTCATGCATGTGCTGGTTAATCCACTTAGGGGTTCTGATTCTGTCAGAAGAGTTCAGGTGAAGGTTCCACATTGAAAGACTCCCAAAAACTCTCTTGTACCCATTGAATCTCAAGTCTGCCTTCCATGTTTAAACACCCAAGACATAAAATGGAAGATTCTCTTTAAACAACGCTCTATCAGAATTCTGAAAGAACGCAATTCCAGAGAGGTTTGTCTTGTGTAAGTAGAAAAGAAAATCAGAAGGAGATGGACTTCCTGCTATCTTGAGTGATTGTCTTCAAAATATTTAAGTTTATCTTAAATTAATGAAATATTTAAGCCCATGGGAACAGCCTAACTCTTTTTTTCCTCAATCTTCTGTCCTTCAGAGTCTTGTACTGTGCCATTTAGTTCTGTAATCATCGCATTGGTTATGCAAACATCTATGGGATCGCATTCAAGTCTGAGACTCTTTTCTCAGTCCTCTCAAATGAATACTGAATTGAATGTTTCAGGCTACCTTGATGACTTTAGTTAATAAATGCCTTATGTTATATAAGATAATCTGTTTGAATATATTTCAAGTATTGCTCTTAATCATTAGAATTTCCTTTGATAATAGCCAAGAAGGATTCTGGCAGAAAATTAAAGTTGGATAATTAGGTTAATAACAAACAGATTTTTTTTCTTTCACACTTGAAATTTATATATTATTGTTCATGGTGGTTTTACTTTCCATGACCATTGGTGGTGACTGTTTTTAAATGTTTTGTCTGTAATAGTATACACAAGCTTGATGAAGGTCAGTGGACCGAAACGTGGCTGTTTTTTGTATTAAATTTCTATATTTAGCATGGACTTACAGTGTGCCGGATCTTCTTTATTTACTTTTCATGACCATAAAATGTCATGTGGTGTTTTCTTTTTTAAATCTAATGTTCATTATTATTTTATTTCAACTTTATATCAATTAACAAAAATGTTTTAAATAATTATAGTTTCAAAAACATCAAAGTAGGCACACCACAGCTCCAGAGATATGGAAGTATTTCATTATGTTCTCACCACAGGTGACGTTTCGAGCTTAAACGCTCTTCATATATACATATATATATATATATATATATATATATATTAGTGTATACTAATACATATATACTAATATACCACTAATATATATATATATATATATATATATATATTAGTGGTGTCAAAATTAGCGCGTTAACGCATGCCATTAATTTTTTCTGACTAACGCGTTAAAAATATTTAACGCAATTAACGCAGGGGCGGGGCTAGGGTTAGCCCTATTACTTGCTGCTGCCTCTATCTCTTTTTCTTGAAAAGATTGCGTTTATTTAGATGCAGAACGTCTTTATGACCACATCAAACGGGAGACGTTTCAAACACGCCCTGTAACGTCGCCTCCGCGCCAGGCGTGAGTCAAACGAGCGCGGAAAAGATACTGTGCTGTAGCCTGTTTCATATCAAACAGCGAAAAAGAAACTACATGCATGCAATGTCCTAGTTATGCCGTCAGTTAAGGCATGAAGTTACCAAAACGGCGATTAAAGCTGCCTTAAAACTGCGTGCATGCATGCAATATGTTATATATGCGTCACATTTAAGAACATGTCGCTGAAATGGTTTTAAAAACTGTCCTGAGGCACCCCAGCACTGTCTCCCTCATCTAAAACACCCGATTCAACTCGTCCGCTCATTAATAGAGACTTTAAGACCTGAAGTGGGTCAGAAAAGGTAAAGAGAGTTGTGAGAAAATAAGACGTCAGATCCGCGTCACGTTCAGCAGCAGCAGCTTTTAAAGCTATAGCAGGCAAATAAGTTAATAACCAGCTGCTGTGATGTCCATTAATCCAAGAACCAAAGAAAAAAAAGAGGAAATCAATAACTTTTATAGCTTTACGGGGTTCATCTATATTTAATTTAGAATTTAGTGTTTGATAAGTATTCATTTTCTGTATATTTCTGCTGAAGGGCACAAGTAGCTAAATATGTAATTTATTATAATAGGTTCATGTGATGATTGTTTTAAGTTCACTTAAATTAGAAGTTAAGTCTAATAAATGTTAAAATTTATAGATCCAAATTATACTGTAATGCTGACTGGCTACAGTCAATGGTTAAATATTCAGGGGAAAAAAAACTATTTTATAGAGACATCAGTAGTATTGATATCACTGATGCTGGCCTTCAATCATAAAAAAGATGTCATTACAGAAATATTAAAAATATACTGTATGTTGTTTGTACATTGTACATTTGAAGATTGAATGCAAAATTATTGCAATATAAAAGTATATTTAAAAACATTGTTAGGTGGAATTAATCGCGATTAATTTTAGAAAAATGTGCGATTAATTAGTTAAATTTTTTTAATCGATTGACAGCACTAATATATATATATATATATGTGTGTATATAGGGCAATCAACAAATCATATAAAAAAAAATTAAAAAAGGGCAAAAAGCAAAATCACATAAAGGTGAAATCAGCAATAAATTACAAACACCAATGCAATTACAAATGCAAAAAATACATCCAAGACAAAACATAGAAAATATAATATAACATATGGTCAATCTTACCATCTAAATCTTTATAATAATTAAAGAAAAGGGTGAATATCAAAATCTTCATTGAGACCATTAGGAGATAAAGCATTCAAAGTATATATCCAATATGCATAATTGCACATCTATGTTCAGCAATACGAGTTTTGAGTTGTCTACTTTTTTTCCCCACATAGCCCAGTCCACAAGCACAATGCAACATATAAATAACGTTGGTTGTTTTACAAGAAATCGTTCCTCGAATCTTAAAAGTTTTACCAGAAGAGGGATGATTAAAGGTTTGCATTTTATACGTAAAATTACACTGTTGACAGCTACCACATTTAAAATTACCAAAAGGTATATGACTCAAGAAATGTGTTGGTTGTGGAACCGACAGATCTGCCCTAACCAACATGTTGAGCAAATTGGGAGGTCTCTTATAGACCACCCTATGGTTTATCAAAAATTGGTTGCAACTTGGGATTGCTCTCAATTATGTGCCAATATTTCTGAATAATACCATCCATGTTTTTTGCCAAAGGAGAATATTGAATAAAACAATTAACGCGTTGTTCTTTACATTTAGATCTCTTAAGCAGACAATCTTGTTGGGAAACATTGCCAAAACGTGTGGCGGCAGCTTGAGTCCACTCCTCTTTGTGTGCTCTCAGCCTGAATCTGTCTGCCAAGTTCTCCGCTTGCTGTTGATAGTCCTCATCTCTGCTACAGATTCTGCGAATCCAACTAAATTGGGAAATAGGAAGAGAACGTTTCAAAGGAACAGGGTGATATGATGATCCATGTAAAAGCGTATTACGACCGGTAGCTTTACAATACAGGCAAGTCCAGTTTCCATCAGAATCACATTAACATCCAAGAAATTTATTTGATCTAGCTGAGCATCCATTGTGAATGTCAAAGCCTCACTGCTTGCATTAACTAATTCATGAAACTCTGTAAGCTGAGATTCTGTGCCACTCCAAATGAAAAAGATGTCATCTATATAACGTTTCTACGAGACAATATGTTTAATAAAGGGATTAGTATATAAAGTTTTGACTTCTATTGTGACTAAAAGCACGGAAGTCAAAGGCAATTGTGCAGCTCAAATAATCTCAGTAAAATCCATTGTATCTCTGATGTAAGAAAAAGGGAAAGGGAAGTGGTGTGTGGCCAAGTATGGTGACCCATACTCGGAATTTGTCCTCTGCCAAGTG
Source organism: Tor tambroides (assembly GCA_021397915.2). NCBI lineage: Eukaryota > Metazoa > Chordata > Actinopteri > Cypriniformes > Cyprinidae > Tor > Tor tambroides. Next base: position 15,880 of record JAFVLL020022507.1, read on the forward strand.
CATGCACACAGTAGTGAACATACACCCAGAGCAGTGGGCAGCCAATGCTGCAGCACCCAGGGAGCAGTTGGGAGTTCAGGTGCCTTGCTCAAGGGTCTCACCTCAGTCGTGGTCCCTGCCGGACCTGAGACTCGAACCCACAACCTTCTGGTTACTAGTCCAACTCGCTATCCATTAGGCCACAACTGCCCCCCGAGAAGGCAAAGAACAAACTACAGGTTGCAGGAAAAAATCTATGAACGCAGAAATTTTCTCAGTCAAAGAGCCAATGGCTGACACAATTGGTCTACCAGGAGGAACATCTTTATAGGTCTTACAAATTTTGGGCAGAGTATATAAGACAGGCGTTACTGGATGTTCAACTCACATAAAATCAAACTCAGCTTTGGTAATACAGCCATGCTCTAACAATTGTTTCAAAGAGTCATAAACTGATGTTTTGAATGAGGATACAGGATTGTAATTCATTTTCTCATAAAAAGTATAGAAAGCTGTCTTTGTATCTCTGCCTCATAAGCATGTCTATCCAATATAAATAGTTATAGTTTACAACAATAAGGCTGCAGTGACACACTTTGATATGACATTCTTTCTTTGATCTCTTTGATATTTTATTTAATTTCTATTTATCTTCTGAACAAAACTACTTGCAACTATAGATTATGGCATGCTATTTAATATGTTCCATTCAAAAAATGTAATTATTTTAATGAGGATTTCCCCCAGCTTCCTTATTATATCAGGACACCCAACAATAATTAATAAAAAAACCAAAAAAACCAAAAAAAAAACCGTTCATCATAAAATAACTGCATTTATTAATTGCATTTTAATGTATTTGAATTAACAGATCCAGATAAAAAAGAGCATCATGTCATTGACCCCATTTCCAAGACTAATTAATGTTTGTAAAAAGTCTTCCTGTGCGCAACACTTCCTCTATTATTTTCTCATCGTATGTCTTTAAATGTTTAGTCTAATCTACAAACACATACCTCTCCTTCTGAAAAATGCATTGTCCCAATCCGTCACCATGGCAGTGACTTGACATCATCTGCACCCATGCACTCATATACAATAACTGATGTCAAAGAGTGATTTATGGCCCCTTTGATTCCGACTGACTTGAACATGATTGCACTTTTTCTTCATCCCAGCTGTTAATATCAACAAGCTTCAGGTTTACTGAGTATTTTTTTCTCTTTCATGTTTCACACGAATCTCATACACTGGATAAAATGTTCAATGTAGATCCTGGTGTCCTTTTTATTGTCCCTCCAGCTATCATTCGGATGTTGAAATTCACACGCCACTGGTATAAAGACAAGCCAGAACATTTCCACTGAACTCTGATGTAAATAGTATTGTGTCCACTGGGACATTTTCCAACAGTCACATCGTGCCAGCAACGCCAAAGGCCAAATTCCAGACCGGGACCTTAAAAGTGTTCTCGATGCATAAACGAACAAACAAACACCGCGACCACAGATGGTCCTCTTGTCAAAGTCTGTTTGTGTCTGTCAGATTGGACACTTCAGGAATGCCTTCGCAAGACAACCAGGACTGGAAAAATATTAAAATAGCAGGCAGTTTGCACATTTTTAAACGCATTTTAAGCACGATCCGAATTCTTGAGTGCTTGCGTCTGCCATCTGTTGACTCAACAGGTTCTGTCTTCATTCAATTCCTCTCCAATCCTACAGAATCCCTGAATACCAATCAGTCACTGCTGCAAAACCCAGCTAAGGGGTCAAAATCCTTCTTTGACAAGCAAATGAAAATATGCAAATTCGACAACAGAAAGGGGCAAGTTAACGGGCGGCACCTGTGCCCATTATCCTTTGTCGAATGTGAGTTCCAGGCTCTTGAGCACTAGTCCCCAGTCTCATGCCAGTTCTTAACAATGACTGGCTTGAATTGAAATAGTAAGACTGCTGATATTGTTTGTAGGTCATGCTGGCAAACCTGGGGAACACGTAGCTTTGTATCCTGAGCTGTCTTGCTGAGTCATAACCTCCGTAGCACAAAGCTGAATTCTGCATAAAACAAAACACATGCTGTCCCTTAGGAAACAAGACTCTCTTAGCAACACAGTTTGCATGATAAAATAAGCACGTGTATGCAGTGTCATCAAATTAAATCCACAGCATGATATTGGCATGATCCAAAGGGTTCTGTAGTACTGGGAGAAAACTATCTGTTAGCATTCACATTCGCTTGTGTGTGACCCCTAGGAATTGCACCATTTTGAATTTGTTGTCTTGGCTCATGGCCACTCAATTTTGGGTACAGATTTTTGAGCTGATTACCTAAACCGTAAATGCTCAGACTACTAAACATAAACCCTAATCAATCTATATTTCCAGTGTCCTATGTTTCCCAGATTTATATGCCAATTATGAACATACTGTATGACAAAGGGTCATATGTTCCCAGTGTTAGGGTTGGGGTTAGGGCTAGACTAACATAAGAATGTTGGATTAACCCAGGGAATGTACTAAAAGTAGAGCAGACATCTTGACTGATATATTACAAATGCTATATAGCAGGAGTGTCCAAACTGAAGGGCCACTGTCCTCTAGTGTTTTGCTCTAACTAGGGTTGCCACCCGTGCCTTAAAACATGGAATCGTCCAGTATTTAAAGGTAAAATGATGCATCCCGTGTCGATTTGCCCCGTATTTTACAAAGGCCAACAAGCTGAATCAACAAATAAGTATTTTGCACCATTTATAATAGGCTACTAATAGCAATTATTATGAAATCAATTTCATAAGAAGTTAGAGAAGCTCATCTTGGCTTCTTTGTTTCCATGGCGAAGATGGAGTCTCCAGAACATGCGCCGTTAAAGCCCTTTCACGCGAGCGGAGCATGCGCTAAACCTGCGCGGTTTAAAACATCTAGGAGCTCACGTCTGCCCTTTGAACACAAGACTCTCCAGATGTAGAGCTGAACGGGAAAGTTATCAATGGGTCTGTCCAGTAACTAAGGAAAGGAAAGGAAAGGAAAGGACGTGATGTGTGGCCAAGTATAGTGACCCATACTTGGAATTTGTGCTCTGCATTTAACCCATCTCTGCATTTAACCCATCTAAGTGCATACACACACAAACACACTGTGAACACACACCCGGAGCAGTGGGCAGCCAATGCTGCGGCGCCCGGGGAGCAGTTGGGGGTTCGGTGCCTTGCTCAAGGGTCTCACCTCAATCATGAGCTGTGTCCCAAAGCTAAGTGTACGCACTTTGGAGTGCGTATTTGAAGTGTGAATGTGTCACAACGGCACGATGAAGGCTGTCCCAAAGCTAAGTGTATGCACTCCGGAGTGCGTATTTGAAGTGCGATTGCGTCACAGCGTCACGACGTAAGCTGTCCCAATTCAGGATGCGCCCTCCGAAGACCGCATTCCAAGGCCGATTGCGTCACCGCGGCATGACGAAGGCTGCCGTAATTCAAAAGCGACTTCAAATGCGCCCTCCGTTTCCCAGGAAAATGAAGTGTACATCTGATGGACACTTCGCACCCTACCATATCCCAGAATCACTTGCACGCAGATGACGACGGTGTTTATATTCAAAGAACATGGAGATGACAGTTCTGTGGGGGAATTCACATTGAAATGTAAGTATTGTGTTTTCATTTACTCAAGTACCTAGCAAAACAAGTGTTAAAAGCCAGGGTTTTTTTTTACACAAAGCCCACAAACAATAAGACAACCAGTATATAAGGCAATAGTCTTTCCCTTTGTTGTGTTTTTGTAGTGCTGTCATGCAAGATATGTCTACAAATGTTTTAACCAAACTTGAGCACTTCAGTATTTTGTATGCATGTCCTGCTG
>JAFVLL020022508.1:0-16540 GCA_021397915.2 Tor tambroides
TGACATTCCGCGTTAAACTGTAAATTCCGTTTTTATGACTGGATTCCGCGATTCCGTCCGCGTTTTCTGCATCGCGGAAATCATAGGGCCCTACTAACGTTATCGTTAAATAATCAAGGTTCGTTATTCATGATGTTGAAAGTAATTTTTAATGCTTTTACACCTTAAAATTTCCAATTAATGTTCGATAGTTTAGGGGAGAGTAAAAATAATGTCACTTCATTGTGTCAGTGCTTATTATTGAGTTCAGAGAGCGAACCTTTTGCTGATTGTTTAACAAAAGTTCTGCTGCCATAATTCACACAAAGCGTCATGGGGCATAAGAAAAGGTGAATACAGGTAAGATTCAAAAACCGTTTCAGCTCAGATTTCATATCCACCTATATCGTACATATTTATTTGGTGAGTACCTACTAATAGGTGAAAATGTCGGTCAGTATCACGAAATAAATCTATAAATCTCTAAATGACTTTCCTCAACATATGTAAACCAGGTTAGTTTCTGGGAAGAGAGTGAAGTTGATAAACTTCATGAGTTTAATCAATCATTTGGAGAATGGCAGATTTCAATCTGGTGGCTAATTTCGGCACAAATTAACGTGCGAAACAGGACGAATTTCTCCCTACAGCATTTGGTGCACAGTATCAAGCTGTTCACATCTGCACGCACACACACGCTAAAGTAGAAGTCTCGCATGGCCTCAGGGGGGTTGAGTCGCATTCTGTCCATCCTTACCTCTCTCGCATTCTCGCTCCTCTCTTCTGGGACTTCTCCTGTTAGTTTAGCGTTTTTCTGCGAGAGGCGCGTCTGCTTCTCCATATGTGCCCTGTTTGAGAGAGAGCTGAACTACACTCCATGTCACACAAGAAGTTGCTGAATTATTAAGATCTCCAGATTTTCTGTGTACCACACATCTTTGATCCATCTGTTGGAAAGACGCTCATAGCTGCTGAAGTGTACCGTACCTTTCCTCTGGCTCGCAAGCTGTCGTGGATCAAGTTTGGAAGACGTAAACTCATGTTGTCGTGATCTAGAAGTTTGACATGCTAGCATGCCAACTCCTGCTCTGACCGTCTATTGTGTTTCTTGGTCTGTTTTATTTTTTAGAAAATAAAATCAACCCCTTAAAACACTTTTTTGGTTTGTTTAATTTGTCAATGTCCAGTTGTGGATATACGACTGTACATGCATCACATTTGATTTCTGTCCTTTATGCCAGATTTTTCCCTCCTGAATAGCCTAAATCTCGAATTCTGCATTTGGTTTCACCCATTTCATTTTGTGGCAGAAATGACATTTTAAACATTAGTGGAATAAAAATGCCTGGCTCTTTTATTTACTAAAATAGGTTTAACTGCTGCCAATTTTATGTATCTTAAATAGGCTACACAATATTCATAAATAAGACCAATGATATTTATAATATATCATACTTTTTACATAATTTGATACAATTGCTGCCTGATTAAAAAAATTGCTCACGTGATATTTATCTTGTTTATTTATTTCTTTTAAATAAAACATTTAAATTTTTTCTTTTAAAAAATGTAATTAATAATAATAATAATAATTTAATATTAAAATGATTTATTTTTATTTTACCTTATAACTTTTCATAATTTTCAATTTATCATAATTTAACACTTTACAATAAGGTTGCATTTGTTAACATTAGTTGACATGAACTAACAATGAAAAATACTTCTAAAGAATTTATTAATCTTAATTATTGTTCATTTCTGCATTTACTAATATATGTGAATATTAAAAAGTGCATATGTTAATATGATCTAATGGACCTGCGCAAACATTAACTAACAAGGAAGTTACTAACATTAACAAATATTACTGTAACAAATGTATTGCTTATGCGACCTAAAGAGTTAACAATATTTTTTTATGATGAATTTTCACATTATAAGATCAAAAGTCTGTGTCTGGACTTATAGATTTTGCCTTTATTTCTTTTTGTTATATATATACAGACTCTGGAACAGGGTATAGCGCAAAACAAGAAATATAAAATGCATAAACGTAAAATGTTCACAAGATCTTTTGTCACCATAATATAACAAAAAGCAAAAAAAGTTAAAGTCTATAAGTTTTCATAAAAATCAACCCCTTAGACATAAAAGTTCCGACATGCAAACTCAAAGCTTGTTATTGAATGCTAGTTCACCACGAGCAAAACTTAGCAGGAGTCGTGGTTATAGATTGTGTAGCACAACATGAACTCTCAATCGTTCACGTCACTGCAGAGGGAGTTACAGATATTCGCCGTGAAGCAACAAGCAGAAGATGTTTGCACCAGTAGGTCTCGCTGTGTGAGTGTCAGAAGTCGTTCATCTCACCAGCAGTCATCACAACATCTCAACAGGAGCAGCAGAGTGTGATTTGGCTTATTTTATGACATGGGAGAACTCGCTCTGATGGCAAACAGCAAATGAAGATAATCATCTCTCAAACTGAGTGAATGCATGTTAGACTCAATAAGAACTGTGATATTTTAGGGTGGGCTAAAGAATTCTGGGCTTCTTTTCGACAAATGTCTAAGACAACATGAAGATCCCTGCCGTTTAATCATTTTATCCACAAATGAGCTGAATTAAAAAATCTAGCTGGTTTTTGTTTTGTTCTACAAAAAAGTACTATTTACAGCTGCCAAAGGGGGTGTGTGTGTGTGTGTGTGTGTGTGTGTGTGTGTGTGTGTGTGTGTGTTTAAAGAAATTAACACTTTTTATTCATCAAGGACACATTAAATTAATCAAAACTGACAGTAAAGACTTTTACATTATTTTTAAAAAAAAATAAATACTGCAATTTTAAACTTTCTATTCAAAATGTATCACAGTTTTCACAAATTATGAAACAGTACAATTGTTTTCAACATTGATAATAATCAGAAATGTTTCTTGAGCAGCAAAATCAGCATATTAGAATGATTTCTGAAGGATCATGTGACACTGAAGACTGGAGTAATGGTGCTGAAAATTCAGCTTTACATCACAGAAATAAATTACGTTTTAACATATATTCACATAGAAAACAGCTATTTTAAGATGCAATAATATTTCTGTTTTTACTGTATTTTTCCACGCTTTGAATTTGTGAGCATGAAACCTGTCACTGAAGCTCACGGATCTTCATCCACACAAGGCAAAGTGGGTTTAAGTGTGTCGGGTATAAAAATAGCATCCCATTAACAGTAATTTAATCACATCTTATATAGGGGCTGCTCACAATGGCTTCTGCTTGCGTGTATAAGGGCCACTGGATCACAATAGCATAATGGGCTATATTAAATCCAGGTGTCATTCTATTATCTCCTGTGCATTTAATTTAATTGCACCTGTGAATTGAATCCTGAAGGTATACTGGATATGATAAAGGATGGAAACCTGGCTTATCCATTCCAGATTGTCCATCAAGGAATAGTCATTATTAGGTTTTTTATCTCCTTCCTTTTCATGAGACATTTTTGAAAGACCGATGCATGTTGTTTAGAGGATCAGGGCAACTCTCAACCTCTCAAATAATTGAATATTATCTATTTTAAAGTAAAAGTTCACCCAACAATGAAAATTTGCTGAAAATGTGCTCACCCTCGGTCCATCCAAAATTTAGATGAGTTTGTTTCTTCATCAGATTTGGAGAAATGTAGCACTGCATCACTTGCTCACCGATGGATCCTTCGCAGTGAATGGGTGCCGTCAGAATGAGAGTCCAAACAGCTGATAAAAACATCACAATAATCCACAAGCAATCCACACCACTCTAGTTCATCAGTGAACATCTTGAGAAGACAAAAAATGCATGTTTGTAAGAAATAAATTCATCATTAAAGCATTTTTAACTTCAAAGCGTCACTTCTGGCCAAAGTATGAGTCCATAATAGCACTTTCTCCAGTGAAAAAGTCATCTCATCTGAATCAGAAGAGAAATATGCACAGATCAAGCACTGTTTACAAGCCAAAACAGCTCTAAACAAATATGTGTGTGGATATTGATGTAAGAGGACAACTGGAGATGGACTATTTCACTGGAGGAAGCGTTATTATGGATTAAGGACTCAAAATTTAGCAAGAAGCAATGGTTTAAACTGCCTTAATGATGGATTTGTTTCTTGCAAACACACAGCTTTTGGCTTCTAGATATGTTAACTGATGGACTAGACTGGTGTGGATACCTTATGGATTATTGAGATGTTTTTATCAGCTATTTGGACTGTCATTCTGACGGCACCCATTCACTGCAGAGGATCCACTGCTGAGCAAGTGATGAAATGCTACATTTCTCCAAATCTGATGAAGAAACAAACTCATTTACATCTTGGATGGCCTGAGGGTACATTTTCAGAAAATGTTTATTTTTGGGTGAACTATTCCTTTAAAAATCATGCTACTTTTCAGTCTGATGGTGTGTCTTTAAATCTTACTGGTGTCTGCTGTGTCCTCTCAGCCCTGTTGCCTTGGTGACCTTTGCACTTGACATTTGCATGATTCACATGTGTAGAGTGATGGACGGCCTGAGGGCCAGACGAGCCTTTAGAGAGACACTCCAGTATTCAGTATTCACTGCACTTTCTGTGGAGATGAATTTCAAATGCATTGTTTTTGTACATTCTATATGAATTCTATCCAATACACTACATACATAATCACAAAGTATGATTTAGTTTATTATAAAATGTTCCAGTATTTACAGGCAGAATTATTCAGGCAGTCAGTATGTTGCTGCATGGCATAAATAATAGAAATAAATTTAAAGAAACTGCAGGCTGTTCTACATGTATGAGGCTGCGGCCAAGCTCAGTTCCTCTTCATAAATAATAGATAAATAGAGTGTATGAGAGAAGCAGAAAGCAGTGAAATAGTGTGAGATTGTGAGAAGAGGGCTGGTAGAAGAAATGAAGGCCGAAATCAAAGCCAAATGTGTGTGTGTGTGTGTGTGTGTCTGTGTGTGTGTGTGTGTGTGTGTGCCTGTTTTTATATTCCGGTGGGGACTTAAACCTGAATACACACAGACTCATGGGGACTTGTGTCATGGTGGGGACCTAAATTGAGGTCCCCACGGGTAAACAAGCTTATAAATCACACAGAATGAAGTTTTTTGAAAATGTAAAAATGCAGAAAGTTTCCTGTTAGGGGTAGGTTTAGGTGTAGGGTTGGTGTAGGGCATTAATATATGGTCTGTACAGTAGAAAAACCATTACGCCTATGGAGAGTCCCCACAAGGATAGCAAACCAGACATGTGTGAGTGTGTGTGTGTGTGTGTGTGTGTGTGTGTTTGGGACAGTATAGCGTGTTAACATGCATTCATGTGTGTGCAATTGCTTCTGAGTGCGTTTGAATGGCTTTGTGTCTTTGAATAAATGAGAAAGGAAGAAGCAGAGACTGACAGAGATGAGACTTCAAACACTGCAGAAAGCAGAGACTGGGTTCTATAAGCATCGCTAAAGTTCTTGTTCTCATTCTCACAGTTCTGGGTTTGTTTTGCTGCAGCATGGCTCTAGCTGGCCGCTGACATGAATATTTCTGCTAGATCTTGTAGTGCTGTGGATGATCAATGCCGTGTTTCACAAAGCGTCTCCTTGCCAAAATATACCATGGTAACCGTAGCAACTGCTAAAATACTAAATTACATTTTACAAAGAAAATGCGAGTGGTGCTTGAACACGTTCACATTGCTATGATGTCATTTTGTTTCTGTCAATTCTTATTTATTTTAGTGGTGACTAAAACCAAATTATCACAGTTTTAGTGTTTTAACGGTAGTAACTATTTGGCAGCCATGTGTTTATTTAGTTGTATTTTATTTTTTATATTATTTATCTAGAAATTAATACTTTTGTTCAGCAAGGATGCATTAAATTTACCAAAAATGACAGTAAAGACATTTATGATGTTATAAAAAAATTCTATTTCAACTAAATGCTGCTATTTTAAACTTTCTGTTCATGGAAAAAAACAAAATTTATCACAGTTTCCACAAAAATATGAACAGCACAACTGTTTTTAACATAATAATCAGAAATGTTTCTTCAGCATATTAGAATGATTTCTGAAGGATCATGTGACACTGAAGACTGGAGTAATGATGCTGAAAATTCAGCTTTGATCACAGGAATAAATGATATTTTACTATATATTCACATAGAAAACAGTTCTTTTAAATTGTAATAATATTTCAGAATATTATTGTTTTTACTATTTAAATATTTATTTTTTATATATTTTTTTAAAGTAACATTGAACTAAAATACATTTAAAGAAACATTTAACTAAAAATACAGATAAAAAAATTACAAATAAAATACAATATGGATAGATACTGTCTATCTATCTATGATAGATAGATAGTACCTTTAAAATCACTCTCTTCTTTTTTCATGCCATCATTTTTAAGGCAAAAGCAGGCACACATACTGTCACAAATGAGGATCTCTATTAACTCCTGCTGCTGCACAGTTCCCACGAACACCAGCAAGGCTACTGTAAGCCTCGGCTCCGAGACAAAGGACTCGCTCTATGGAAACAGCAGGCGAGATGGATGCCTGTCAGCACAGCACACATACGGTTCCCTCGGCCATTGTGTAATATCCTGGAGCGAGTCCTTCAGGGCCTATTGATCCCTGCAGACGCAGTAAATCTGCGTGCTGACAGGACGTCAGGGAGAGAGCTAGCAAAAATCTGTGTTTTAGAGGCCTGGATTATTCTGTTATTGTGCTACAAAGCTGTGTGGATGTCCGTGGCTCGCCATTTAGCCTGCCAAGAACCCCTCAGGGCTCTCGTTTAACCACTACCATTTAGTCAGTGTCCAGTTGTTAACTCTAAAGGGGCTGAAGTAGTTACCAGAATATAAAAGTTGATGGTCCCCCTTAGAGAAGACAAAGGCCTGCGAGAAGCTCGTCCACCGCAGGATTAATGGCTCTGTGTTTCTCCTGCAATTTATATGACTATGGCTTTCTCCTTTTCTTAACAGAGATACTCACAAGCTGTCATAAAGAGGAGTCCCCTCACTGGAGAGAGATCGCTCGTGAAGGGAAGAGCGCTTTTATACTGCAATGTCATGACATTGTTTAATGGGGTGAAGCAGGTGTTTACTGTGGCGCGCCTCTACAACGCTCTTTCTGTGCAAATTAAAAATGAGCTCACAAAACATATGTGGAGGAGGGATTTTTATTACAGGCTGTCAACAGAGAATATGTTGTTTTTTTTATTTTTGTCTGCACTGTTTTATAGCTGTTTGTAGAATTATTTTCAGCATCTTGGTCCATGAGCACACTGTTTATGCTTCACAATATGGTTGTATGGTTGACAGTCTGGAGAGCTAACAGCAGCATTGCCATTTTTTTATTTTATTATTCTTTATTCATTTTTGAAATACAAATATAGTTCCTGACTAATACAAATGTAGTCACAAACAGGGGCGTCATGCACTCATTATTTTTGAGGGGGCACGAGTGGGGTGGGGGGGTCGTCATGTGACACACAGCAGCCACAATAGCACTTATGTTGTTGGTTTTTTTTGCCTTTTTATTCGAAACATTCCCAATCGCATTAACTATATCATGAAATATGTCGATTCTCACCTTTATAGATTATGGTCAAAGTGGGCTAATAATTAACTATGCATAAAAACCTGTCTGTTTAGTAAGTAACAGATATGGGTGTCATGCCATAACATATTTTTAATACGACTGACTTTATATTTAATGTGAATATTAAAAACATTGCAAGTTATGCTACTTATCATAACACTTTCATTGTACAGAAAGAGAGCAAAGAACATTTGCATTATCAAAGAACATTTTCACTGACAGTCTAGAGTTCAAGCACTCTCAAAAACTCCAATTAAAATCACTGAAGCTGTTTACGCTGTGAAATGAATATCTTACTTACAGATTCATACACACATCTGCATTTTGTTGTTTTTAACGAGAGAATTCGCCAGAAAGAGGTATTCAGTCAGCGAGCGAGTGAAGAAAACACCGGCATTTTAGCGATGACTCATCTGAACGCCTCTGATTGGTCATTGCACTCATAAGCTCAACAGAATCGTGTGTGATTGGTTATAATGTACAGTGCTGTACAAACGCGTCTGTCTCTGGCTCAGCGCCAGCCAGCGAGCGCAGATTTGAATTTAGCAGCTGATGATATGACGCGCTGAACGATTTAATCACGCTGGTGTGATTGTATCAAATATAGAAAATATTATTCGGCTATTTTTTGTCTTTTGGAAGCTGCATTCAAAATCCACTTGGCTCAAAAATCTGAGGGGGCACGTGCCCCCTCACTTTCAATGGGCATGACGCCTCTGGTCACAAAGACTGCATGCTCATTATAATACAATTTGAAGAATACTGTTTAGGAGTTTTAAATGGAGTTTAATGTGTCACACCATAAGACAATTAAAATTAAGATGCCATTTTAAGGCTTTAAAACTAACAATATATTCCTTTCAGATCCTTGATGTAATTTGTATCATCTACCAAACATGAGACCAGGCTGCATCTACTGTACATAACTTCAAACAGGACAGTAAAATGCGTATTTAATGATCAAGCTAAAACAGTAGTTTTATTATATATTTAATCTAAATTCAAATTCACTTGGCAGGCCTGCCTAAAAATGAAACTTTGGATATATTTTACTAGAGAAAAATTTGAAACTATTTTAAATTAACTACCAGATTTTTCAAGTGCATCTTTTAACAGAATGTAATGATGTAATTCCAAATGTTTTTTTAATTGATTTTACCAAAATAATTATTAATTTAATGAAATTATTTTGTGCTATTCAGCACTGGACATTTTAGGGGAAAAAAATTCTCCATGATTCTTTCAAAACTGCATGATGAAATTGATACATACTGAGAAATTTGATAATTGACAGCAAAAATACACATTATTCTGGAATTAAATTTCAGTCAAATTTATTTGCGCAGTGCTTTTCACAATATGCATTGTTTCAAAGCAGGTTGATGTTTACATGATGTTACGTGATGAAAATCATGAAGTTAATGTTTATAATATCTTAATATCCTCACGGCTTATATTCAAATTTAATAGATTAGAGCTGGGCAATAATATACTCTGGATTTTCCGACGATTCAAGCAATCATGCATTTGAGATTTGCTGCTATATGGTATATATCACCCTATGTGAGTATATCCAACTTTATATGCAAAGCTTGTTTTTAAACATTTATTATGTATTTTCATGATGAGACTGTGAAAACAAGATTGCATGCTTGCCCAATTAAAGAGATATCAGGAAGTATGCTACTTCCCTTTGACTTCTTCCAACATCCCAGCTAACAAAAATACATTCTAAACACTTTTTGCTAATGTGGCCATTAAGTTATGGAAACATTATTTCTGAATGTTCGCTGAACATACAAAACATCCAGGTTTTTAAATGCTTTTAAAAACTTTTTCATTGGTTATGCAACCGTTAAGGGAACATTCCATTGTATCATTTTTGAAACTTTATGAGAATGTTGCTTTTGAATGTTCTCTGAATATTCTGAAACAAGTAGTAACATTTAAAAATGTTAAACAAAAATCCAGCTAAAATGTTTTAAAAATAAACATTCCAAGAACAATGCAAAAAAAAAAGAAGAAGTTTTTGTGCTAACATTTTGAGAACATCAAAGACCAGATAATTTTGAACGAACATTCTATTAACATTACTGGAAGAACATTTGTTCATAACTTTGAGAGAACCTTGCCAGAACATTAGAAAAAGTTAGCTGGCATGTGCATTTTTATGTTTATTAGAGTATTGTTAGCTTGGCAACATGCTGACATCAAACTCTGTAAGAATCTGTTGTGCATTAAGTCTCATTTTGTGTTGTGTTGCTCTTTTGTGTTAGTTGTGAGTTTTTAGAGTTTTTAGAGTTTTTGCTTTAAATAAAAGCATTTTCTAAATGGGTGCCCTGGCTGTTAAGAAAGTGTCAGATTAGTCACTTAGCAGAACTATGCTCTCCACCTAGAACTTGTAAAGTTTGTTTATAGGTAGGCGGAGCAGCAATTAGTTGAGATCGCAGGAGCAGGTTGTTGAGGGGTTGGCTCATGTTAATGGGTTTATGTTGGCGAGGGGTTGTTGGTAGGGTTAATAGCTGGCAGTTCATGACCGCGGCACGGGACTCTTTCTCAAGGTTAACCAAACCCAGCCCAACGGCACGCCGCTGGGGTTTACGAGGCCCACGCTGTGGCGCACGGCGCGCTAAAGAGCCCGTAATAATGATACCAATTACTGCATTCCGCTTAAACAAACGGCAGGCTACACAAACCTAATCACGCTCACATCTCATCGGTGCTAATGAGATAAAGACTCCAATTAATCCTGTGCTAATTGCTGTGGCTCATTTTCAGAAAGCATTCAGATGCAAGCGTGGTAATGAGAGGCAGACTGCGCTGAAGTCTGGAGGTGCGTCCCGTCGCCTAGAGCCGGATGGGCACAAATTACATTTATTACACAAATCACTGCACTGCTTACAGTTACGCTCACGCCGCAGCTGCTGCTGTACTGAGCATCAGCCCAAACAATCTCAAACTGGCAGGCCCGTAGCCAGCTATGAGGTCACCGAGGTCCGGACCTCGGTAAATTTTTCATGTTCAAAAATAAAATTTGTTCTCTGAATGACTGATTTGCTGTTTAAAACTCCTCATATGAATGTCTGCATGTATAATTCAGTTTAGACAGTTTGCAAAAATGTTTAGTATCCGTGGAATGAAAATGATCGCTACGAGATGCTGCGGACTGAACGAGTCTTGAGAGAGTTGTGTGTGAAGGCGCGGACACAACCTCCGTGTTGCCAGATCCAGCTATTATAAGTGTTTTTGGACTTGTCTTTTCCACTTAATTTGACACTTTAGAAAGTTAATAAAGAGGGAAGTTGCAGTTTAGTTGCGATATCTTTGTCTTATCTTATTTGCAAAACATTTGAAACAATTTATGTTTATTTTTTATTTATTTTTCGGATTTTGTTTGTGTTAATAGCCATATCTGGCAACAGTGCATCACCGGCACTTAAATTGACATCAATCAAAAAAGCCTGTTGACAGGTTATTGCTGACAGGATAGCACATTCGGTAAGGGAAACGCAAAAAATATCATGATGTTATCTGTCAGAAACGTTATCAACGCGGTCAAAAACAGTAGCATTTAAGTACACAGATCTGTAGAACAGGTTACAGAATGAAATGAAATAGCCTATGCAAACACTAGCCATGAAGAAGTCTATCATCTATCATGTCATTCAGTATAGTTGTTAAATTTTCACAAAGTCATGCTAAAAACATTTATAAGAGCACTAGACAAAGTTATCATCTACGTATACAGCAATTATTAATGAAACCTATAACAGTAATATGTATTGTTGCATGAATAATAAGCAGCTGATAAAATTATCCACCCCATAGTAAAGTATTAATACATTTTAATGCAATAAATATGATTTAAAAATTATCATCCCTCCAAAACAGAGAAACTATCTTTCACAAACATCTACATGCCTGTCTCTTTTAAAGTGTTTAAAGTGTATATAATGAGTTGTATTTGTAGGGGTTTTTATAGCACAATTCTTTAACCCCCCCACCGGACCTCACTAATTTTCAAAGCCTGGCTACGGCCATGCAAACTGGAGTAGGACAGATCAGTGTTACTGTTGCAATTTGACGGCCTATTATTCTTTAGATGCACACATTTCATATAGAGAGAATCTATCTATCTATCTATCTATCTATCTATCTATCTATCTATCTATCTATCTATCTGTCTGTCTGTCTGTCTGTCTCTGTTTTTAAAAATAATGTTCTTGCAAAACTTTCAAGGTTTCATCAAGCCAATTCAATGTCCTTCTTGACGAACATTATTTTTTTTATTTTTCATATAGTTACAATTATATGATTTTTTTTTATTTTAATTTCAGTTTTACTTCTGTACATTAAAAGTCAAATTTCAATTCTACATTCTGTTTGCTATAGCAATTCAAATTCAATTCAAATTCATAAATTTAATCCATAAATTGGATATGATTTGGTTTTAAACATTAGAGTCACAAATTTCAATTAATAAATATGTATGGAAGCCTGTTTCCACCACAAAATAAAAAATTAAAAGAAAATTGTTACTTTTTATCTCACTATTCTGACTTTTTTTCTTGCAGTTCTGAAAAATGTGTAGATTATGAGATAAAAGGCTACAATTAAAAAACATAGATAGATAGATAGATAGATAGATAGATAGATAGATAGATAGATTGATTGATTGATTGATTGACAGATTGATTGATTGATTGATTGATTGAAAAATAGAATTAAAATTGCAAAATATAAACAGAAAAATTCTGAGAAAAAAAGTCAGAATCACAAGATGTAAACTAAATCACAAAATATAAATTCTTGTGATTTCAAGTTTACATCTTGCTATTCTGTTTTTTTTTTGTTTTGTTTTGTTTTTAAGTTTCCATCACAGAATAAAAAAATAAAGATAATTCAGATTTTTTTTATTTCATAATTTGGACTTTTCTCCTCAGAATTGCAAGGTAAAAAAACGTCACAATTACCTTTTTTTTTTTAATTCTATGGTGGAAATAAGCTATATATATTATTAAGCTACATATATTAGAGACTATTAAAAACACAAAATGCCTTGTTTTGTGCCCTTTTAAAGCCCAAACTGCATGTTTCTCTTTGTTCTCTTTCGGCTCTTATATTATAGATTTTTCTTGCTGTATTCATTCACCATCATTTTGCTCTGCAGTCTTTGTTTCAATAAATGATCCCTGCTTTTATAGTAACAGATGAATGTATGTAATTGTGTAAAGTGTGCATGATGATTAAAGGTCAAAGGTTAAGAGGTTTTCTTCTCCTGCTGGTCACTGTCACCGAGCAGGTTGGACTGTAATGGTCATGAACGTCTCCGCTGACACAATGACATTCGTAGTGACCTCATTAAGGTTAGCGATGCCATTAACACTACACGCGTGGACCTACGGCACACAGCAGGTCGTTCATGAAATCACCCATAAATCCCCACGTATAAGCCGCCCGTCTCGTCCTCTGGCCTCTTCAGTTCCTCTGCCGCCTTTCAGCCATTCCTTCGGCGCTCCTTAATTGTAGCACTCATAGTTTTTATCTTTTTCTTCCCTGTGTTGACATGCCGTAATGGTCTGTCCTTTCAGAGTGGACGTGTGTCGCCTCTGCCATTACAGAAGCCATTTTCATTCCCAGCGGCTGGACGTTGGCTCTCTCTAAATCACCTGCTCATGTAATTGCTCCATACTTAGCCAAACAGCTCTGCTCTCCACTCTCTGCCTGAGTGCATTAACTTGAGCTGATGCGTCGAGCTCCAGCAGACAAGCCGTACCGATGAAAAATCTATTGTTAAATCTATTTATTGTTCTGTCGGTCTATTTATATATCTATCTAGCGTTCTATCATTCTGTCGTTCTATCTATCTATCTATCTATCTATCTATCTATCACTAGACAACATTATTTGTCTAGTTTTATTTCATTTAATTACAATTATATGAATTTCTTCGAATTTTAATTTCATTTTTACTTCTGTGCATTAAAATTCAAATTTCAGTTCTACATTCTGTTTGCTACCACAATTTGAATTCAGTTACAATTCATAAATTGGATATAACTTGGTTTTTAACATTAGAGTAATAAATTTCATCTATTAAATATGTATGGAAGTCTGTTTCCACCACGGAATAAAAAAGTACAAGAAAATTGAAACTTTTTCTCTCACAATTCTGACTTTTTTTTTCTCTCAGTTATGAAAAAAGTCTAAATTGTGAGATAAAAAGCTGCAATTAAAAAAAAATATTCTGTGACAGAAAAAAATAGAATTGAGATATAGACACAAAATTGTAAAATATAAACTGAGAAAAAGATTGTCTTGAAAAACTTGTTTTTTTTAATAGTTAAAATTACATGATCTGAATTTATGTGAATTGAAATGTATTGAAATTTGACTTCAAATTTCAAATTTAAAACCCTGAAAAATTCCGCATTCTCTTTGCTCCCTCAGTTCAAATTCCAAAACTGAAGTGGAATTTAAAAGGCATTCTCAATCTAATTCTGAATGGTGCACAACCCTGCAACAATGACGTGACTATGTGGTAGTTTAGGATTTTACAGTAGACTCTTCTCTTCCTTATGAATATTTTGAAGTCTTAGGAGGATCAGTCAGTTGCATATGAACAAAATATCCAGTTTAACTGATCTAAACAAACATGCATGAATACTGTACCATCTCAGTGTGTGTCTTCCGATCACTTAACCCTGCTACTCTGCTCAGTGAGTTGTGTATGAAACGTCAGCGGTTGTTTGTTGGGTTTGTTGAGGACACAGGCAGCTCCGATCGATTTTGTGACAGTTGGAGAAAATCGAGCAGGAAAACAAGAGGGAAAGTTTCAATTTGCTCTTTGTGACTCGAATCAAGGGCCACAATGGATCTTTTGTGACTTTTGGAGCAGAAAATGATTGAAATCAAGCCGCTGTTATCGGTCAGTCAGACAATATTTTGTACTGCAGTGCTTCAGGTGAAACGATTACGTTAAGTGACACTAGCAGATCCATAATAAGCTGGCCATTACTGCAAATCGTGCAACAGTTGAATCAGTCACGCAAATCTGATTGGTTTTCACCAATGTTGCCACAAGCATTCGGAATGCTAAATGCAACCTCTCATTTTTCAACCACACATCCTCATATTGTTCAGCCATTACTCTGAATATTGTCTATGATGTTATTTTGTCTAGCAGAGTCATTCTTGTAATTTGCATTCTTGATTTTCATGGCTTTATTGGAAGGACAGTCGCAGGATTTTCCTCCAGAGTGTGCGGGACTCTGTTCTGGCTGTCGGCTCTGCCAACGATCGCAGCAGCCCATTGGCTAATTACTCAGTCAGCGCGGTATTGGCAGCTGACCGCACACCTATCGATCAGATCCCTCAAACATAAATTAATCAAGCCATATTCTGGCCTGAGAAAAGATGGATTCGAGCCAAGGCAGATACTTAACCGAGTGAGATGTTCTTGCATCGACTGATCCTACGGGACAGATTCTGATGATATTTGCAGAGGGAACTTATGCATGAGGATGCTATTGATGGAGAATAAACCTGCTGAGAGTTTGACTCCGAGAAAGATACAGCCAGAAGAAGAGTGGAGAGATGTGCTCAGACTGTTTGAAGATTTTAAAAGGAAAAGATCAAATATGCTCTTACAGTAGATTCTGTTTAGGCGTTCAAATCAACTGTATATCCTGAAGGGATTTTGAACTGTAGTGGTTAAATTTGTGAAACATTAGTTCTGGTGTTTGTTGGGCAGTTTTGAGATATAGTGGGTCATTGTTTGCAGTAATGAGTTTCACATTCATCATCGTCAGACTGACGCTGATCAGACATTCAGCAGCTCGACTCTCCGGAGGTTGCGTGTGAAATTAGATTAAAGAGAAGTTAAATATGGCAACTGGTATTTTTAGAAGGTTTATGGATTTGAAGACTGCAACTTACTTGTTTGGCTAGTTTTATGAAGAGTTACAAGGTGTGATCAAAATATGATTGAGAACAACAATTTATGTCCATCTTGTAATTTAGGGAGTTTTGCAAAGCCCAATATTGATCTTGCATGCATTTCTGTGCTTTTAGCACAACTAAAAGTTATTGTTCTGTGAAGCAGAGGGCCAAAAACCTTCTCAAATGTGATAAACTCATTTCAACGCACATTATGGACACATATATTGCTGGTGCCATCATCATCAGTTTTCAGTTAGTTACATTTATTAATAATAAATCCATAAGCAATGTCTAATAAAATTTATTATTATTATAATTATATTTATTATTATTAGTAGTAGTATTATATTTGAAATAATAATTAAAACATAATTGAAACAGACTTCATGTGGCTAACTGTGCTTTTTACAGATGTATTAATATATTCAACTTGTGTAACAGCTATATGCAGATCTCAGCTATTTTACTCAATCACACTTTAGAGGCAGATCTGTTTATCAATTTAAAATGAAAGTTTTAGAGCATTAATTGTTAATATTGATTAATGGCTCCTAATTACAATCACTGTTTTTCATCGGCGGGATGTGTTGTGAAGTGTGTAGACTGTAAGTGTGTGTGCTGTGAGTGGTTTTACTGTGGAGGGCTGGTGTTGTTCGTGGAGTGGGCAGGGAGGATTGAAACACACGTCAGTGCTGTGATTAAGCGGTAATGACACGCCGGAGCGTCAGTGTGTTCTCTTGCTGGATTTGTAGTCCCGGCTGGCACACACACACCGTCCGAGGTACTATACTTCACCTGCTCTGTGTGTGTGTGTGTGTGTGTGTGTGAGAGAGAGAGAGAATCACACAGTGCGGCTCTGTTCAAAAACACAGTGTGCTGCCTACCTAGACAGCATTTTAAGACAACACAAACATGACAAAAAGGCTGTTCCAAGCAAGTGTGCAACCTCACATTGCCTTCATCTTGTGTGCTAAGTAACATGTGTTGCAAATAAGAT
>JAFVLL020022509.1:0-16539 GCA_021397915.2 Tor tambroides
CCTCGGCCGATAGCCATATATCAGAAATCGCCCGTTTCGTTTCGTACAGCAGAACTCAGAGCCAAATGAGGCGCTTTGCGGTTTGTTTTCGTCGTGTGGTGAAACGGCATACTCTTAAAAGCACCTGTAACTTGTGAGGAACGGAGCGGAGTGAGTGAGTGGAAAAATAACTGTGGTGTTTTTTCAGTAGATACAGTAGAAGAAAATGTCTGTTTTAGATCCATAACTACATTTCAGTCAATGTTCTAGTTATAAAAGAAGAAGAAAAAAAAAACATTTTGTCTCAGATGAATTAATTCTAATTTATTTGTCGGTTTGTCTCTTTATCCCAAATGTTTTAATCAATTTTATTGTAACAGACTTGTTTACAGTTTCAGAAATATATGGAGTTTATTAACGTGTCTGGAGAGCTTTGTGACTGACTGGTTGATTGGATGACTGGTTAATGGGCAACTGCTATGCCTAGTCCTTAATTCTATATAAATATATAAATATATTTTGTATAATTATTGGACTGAAATGTTTTGCTGTTTTAAATTTTGTTTAAATTATTGTTTTAATTCCATTTTAATGCGTTTAGTAGTTTGAGGGAGTCGTGAGAATGAGTCTAAAACGCTGGCTGCAATGAAGTGTTTTGTATATATTTGCACCTTTTTTTTTTTTACTCTGTGCGAGGTTTTTGAAAGATTGGATTCTAACTTAATGTTCAAAGGACAAGCATGGTGGTTTTTTGTTTTTGTTTGTTTTTTGCCAATTAAAAGATATGTGGATGATGCTGTATATTTCTTGAATGTTTTTTTTTTTTTTTTCTCAATTGTTTTTTGTATATATAATCATCTGCAAGGACTATTTTGTCTCAAGAGCTTGATGTTTTCATTCAAATAAAGACAAGTGTCTCAGTGAATCCTATGCTATCAGTCCTGGACTCAGATAAACTTAACACTCATAGTTTGATCTTTTTGAATAGTACACTGCAAGAACAGAAACTCAATTATTTAGTGCATTGTTTCACTTTCTTACGAACCACTTTGCAATTGGAAAGGCAGTTACGTTAGATTGCATCCAACTGAGTTTTGCGATCACCTGCAGACATGTATATCAGAACACAGGAATATAGATGGAAAACAGCACATTTCAGTATGATGTGTGCTAATCAGACACAGCATGACACATTTCCAGTGACAAATTATTTTTCTGTCCACAATGAAAGCAAAATTGCTGCATGATGCAGCAAAATCACAGCCAATCAGAACATATTCGTAAGAACATAGTCACGTATTTATATTTGTGAAAACCATGATACAAAGTTCGTGGTACTTTTATTGAGCAAGGACACATTAAATTGTTCTAAAATGACAGTAAAAGCAATTGTTACAAAACAATTGTATTTTATACAATAAATGCTGTTCTTTTGAACTTTCTATTCATCAAAGAATCATTTTAAAAAACCATGGTTTTCACAAAAATATTTTTGAAAATATGCGTGATTTTTCAACATCGATGTTGAGTATAAAATCAGCATATTAGAATAATTTCTGAAGGATCATGTGACACTGTCACAGGAATAAATTCTATTTTAAAACTCATTAAAATAGAAAACTTATTTTAAATTTGTAATAATATTTCACGATAATTCTGTTTTGATGCATTTTTGTCAAATAAATAAAGCCTTGTGTGCATAAGATACTACTTTCAAAAGAAAAAAATCTTTATTAAAATTAAAAAGCAAGGTTTTATGTTGAAAATAAATACAAATTAGTGTAAATCTTGAGTGATTCAAACTGTAACCTTCACTAGCTCATTTTAAAAGGTCCTGCAGTGTGGTAATAGGCTATTCCAGACAGTCTATTAATTAATATGATTAATAATATGATGACATTTAAACTTTTCATAAGTATTTAATGTCAGTTGTCCGTAAGTTTAATTTTCACGTAGGTAAAGTGGTATTTTGGACTTCACTGTGAGTGGAACTACCCAGAACAAGAAGACAGAAATAAAGGTGGTTACACTTTATATTAAGGTGTCCTTGTTACAGTGTAATTATACATTTTAGTACTGAGTAATGTTAATTAACTACATGACCTTACTATATGGTTAGAGTTAGGATTAGGGTTTGGCTTAGTGTTACTTGCATGTAATTATGCATAATTAATAGTAATTATAATAGTAAGTACATGTAAGGTGTAACAAGGACACCTTAAAGTGTTACCATCAAAAAACTCAAATCTCCAACTCTTATTGAAAATAAAAGACTTCTGGTCACTTTCTAATGGCAAACCACTGTAACTACACCAGGAGTGAACATAGGTTATACGCCTAGGACAAGCTTTCACGATGCATGCTAACAAACCTGCCTTAAAGTTGTCTTGTTTGCGTCTCCATTATTTAGGACTGATTAGATCAAAGTCGTTTAGCCACCGGGCAGGATCTGAAGCAGATCAGACAGAGACTTCAGTCTTGAGGTAATTGTGAAATGACAGGTAACACTCTATACATATTCATACGCTAATTTACATGTTCTTGGCCTAGCCAGCTCTTATTTTGGGTGGGAGGAGGGAGTCGGGTCAAGCTAACATCTAGAGTCTTCAACCCTGGAGAGATAAAACACAGACTTTTATCAGTTGACTATGATGGATCTCGCTGAACTGAACTCAACTGTACTCTCGATGTCTTTGGCCGCTTTCGTTTAGAGAGAACGCAAGGCTGCTTCTGTTAAAGTAACGTCAAATTACTGTATTTTGCCGTGGCTCTCTGAATGGCGGTCCTTACGGCCTAATGACTGCTCTCGGTAAAGTTATTTCATGAGTAATTTCAGTAAAGCTCCAGCTTGAATGAATTAGCCGGAACATGTCATTCGTTCTTGGAAGCAGGAATTACATGCAATTATGCCACCAATGCGATGACCAGCGACGTCCTGTGTTTGTGAAAGACGTCAATCTGTCTGTTCAATCTGCTGGGAACATGTTCCATGATTTGTTTGCAAATCAGTGGCATCTCTCCTTGTTTTCTTTAGCCGGCTGATATTTTGGAAAGACAAAGCAGCAATAGTAGAATATTTATGCCGCCAAGAAGGTGCAACATCTGAAGGGGATAAACAGAGAGAGAGCTGAATGGAAGAGCTGCTCCCGCGAACCAAAAGGAAGGATTACAGAAATAGAGAGAGGAGGAAAAAGCGCACAGGCAAAAGGCAGGCCGCCTCTGGGGTGCAGAGCGCCTAAATAATGCATGCTGACGGGGGGGGGGGCTCGTTAACCCAGCTCTCTCAATTCTGAGGGGACATGAAATGTGTTCCTGCGTTGCATGACTACACAACTGCTGCATGACACACTTTGTCTCATAAACATACCTACAGCATGCAAATCAGGCAGACTTGAAGACGTGAAGGCACTGACATTCTTCATTATGGAGTCATTTCAGTAGTTAGTAGTGTTTACCAAGGTAAGCATGATTACATTATTCCTCATAATTAGGGTTAGGGATTTGAATAAACCTCTAACTCAAAGTATTAAACTTAAGAATAGAAGTAAAATGGCCAAACAACCTAATTTTCGAGGAACAGGCCAATAAAAAAAGAACATATGAAGTGTGTAATTTCATTATTTTTCAGTTTCATAAAGACATAAGGAACACAAAACAGTTCAAATGACTTCTGTGCCTTAAGTTAATTGAATAATACAGAAGATACATGATGTCATTGGTGGCTATTGAGATATTAAAGTAACCTTATGTTTTTTTTCCTATGAGCCTGATTCCTAAAATAATAAAGAAGTTGAAAACTTTGGGGTCAGTATGATTTTTTTTTTTAATGTTTTTGAAGTCTCTGATGTTCAGCAATGCTGCATTTATTTGATTAAAAACAGTAATGTAAAACAGTTTTTAATGAAATATTATTACAAATTAAACAAACTGTTTTCTGTTTGAATATATTTTAAAATGTCATTTATTCCTGTGACGCAAAGATGAATTTTCAGCAGCCATTACTCCAGTCTTAAGTGTCACATGACTGAAAATAATAACATTTATTATTATCAATGTTGAAAACAGTTGTGCTGCTTAATATTTTTGTGGAAACCTTTTTTTTAAGGATTGTTTATTTGAAATATACATCTTTTGTTGCATTATAAATGTCTTTACTGTCACTTTTGGTCAATTTAATGCAGCCTTGCTGAATAAAACTCTTCATTTCTTTCTAAATATCTTACTGAGCCTAACTTTTGAATAGTATAACCAAATCCGTTTGATCCTCTCTCATCAAACATCCAATTTAGCTCTTAATCAAGTGAATATTCTGACAAAACTACAGTCCTCTTTGCAGTACCTTCTGTGCCTAAATGTTCAAGAGCAAATCATCAGAGCTCACAGAAGTAGATATAATGTTGATTAATTATTCAAAAAACACTCCCAACGATGTGATTGAAGCAGCCGGAGTGACCAAGAGGAGAAATCATGACCCCATTTATAATCTTGAAAGCAGAAGAGGTTCATCTCAATAAAAATGTCTGCTTGCTGTGCGTTCAGGACGGGTGGGTGGACTTTTTCCAAGGGCACATTTCGAATGGATCCTCTGCACTTTGCGTCCCCTCCATTTATTCAGAGTGAGATTTCAAACCGTACAGACCTGTCAGGATAGAAGGGGTCAGGGACTCTTCACCATAGCACTCCATCATCGGACGTCTAATTTAATCCCAATCCGGAGGCGTCAGACACTGCTTTGTAACCACTTTGGAAAATTAAAAACTGCCAGTCCCTCTTCCAGTAACATCACTTGGCCAACCTTTTGCTGCTCAGCCATTTCAAATATTTTGCATTTCATTGATTTAGCTTGAGTTTCTCTTGCCTGTCTCCATGTCTCTCTCTCTCTCTCTCTCTCTCTCTCTCTCTCTCCCGTCTCATTCTGATTCTTGCTCCATTGATTTTGTGATTCATGATGGTCCACCCTTATAATGGGGGTAACATTACATAAGTTTTAAAGTAGATTTTCAATTTAATGGTTACATTTACAAAATAATATTCAATTGGTTAGATTTAAGTTTTTTTATATATATTTTATACTGTCGAAATACAGCTGAAGACCTCTTGTTGGGAGAAATAGGTGTATATTTAATATGTGCAAGCTATGCCGACCATACGCTTTATACTGTATATACACAGTGCTGGGTAGATTACTTACAAATTGTACTCTGTTACTGATTACAGATTACATGATGAAATGTGTAGTTACTGTACTCTAGGTTACTCATGTTAGGTATTCTGGCTACTTTTTAGATTTTTTTTCAAACTTGTTTTAAACTTAGGCTATCGTTAAATGTACAATACTGATATAAAACAAAGCATTCAGTGTTTTTATATCAACATCATAAAATGCAACATTACATGCTCAAATTCCTCCAGGTTTGAAATATTTTTGTCGAGAATCAACAGTTACTACGTCACTGGATATGATGATGACAGTGTTTAGTTGCATAATTATTTATTTCATACATTGTCTAATTGCTTGAGAGGTGCTTTTTCCCCACAAATTTAGAAGCATGGTTTGCAATCTCTTAACACGATATTTGTGAATATAGTCAAAGCTAAAAGGTATGATGCACAGTAGGATTTTCAGAAAGTAACATTTAAAAGAGAAAAAAGAATAATTAGGGAGAATCAATAAATGATGAATAATTCACTGCCATTGTGTGAATAGTATGTAATCATGTAATCCATAAAAAAATAACTGTAATCTGACTATGAGCAATTTAAAATGTAATGTACTTTAATTACAAGTACTTCATTTTTGGAATCTGATTACATAATCCAGATTACATGTAATCAGCTCAATGACACCATTTAAAAGTGTTGTTGGTTTCCAGTAGGCATTCATTTCCTGCCACAGTATCTATTTGCATAAGGTTAACCAATTCTCAACATTGATGCATCAACAACGATCTTTGACACTCATGACACCGAAAACACTTGTTCAAAATAGATAATATCGGGTCATTGCAAATCTCTGTCAATGTGAATCCCTATTTACTTTTAAAAAATAACATCCCCAACATTGTTTATGAACGGCAAAAGGGGAACAGATGCCCCAAAATGGTGTCCAGCCAGCCAATCATGTCTGATGACAGATTTGCCTACTCATATTACAATTAGTAGGACGGTTGCATCCAGTTAGGTAATTGCATTTTAAAAAGTCGCTTGTCACAGGTATTCTCGCTCAATCTTAATAAGAGCAGCGCATTCTGCCCGGCATCAAAAGCATTCCTGCCTAATTCATAAAATGAACTTCACAAACAATTATTGTAAATTGCAGAAAGGGGAAATGAAAGAGTGACATTTTGTGTGAGTGCCATGAATGTCTCTGTAAAATATTTCCATTCAGATCATGCAGGGAAGCATTCCGCTGCTCATACAAACTCTACAGTCAATCAACATTTTTTCAGTTGCAAGGGTAACTGAATATATAAACGCTGGGTCAAAGGCAGGGGTGTAGCAAACAGACTTCAACATTGACTTGCTGTGTATAACGTAATTAAGTTCTGTTTGTCCACCTAGTTTTTACATTCATGCTTTCTGCCAGACTATTTTATATGCAACAACTGTATTTAGTAACCTGTGACCTTGCTGTTGCTAGCTATAAACTTTCATCTCTTTTATCTAGTTTTTGTCTCCTGAAAGTTTCTTTTTGGAAAGATGTTTTGTGAGCTAAACAATTAGCATGTTGTTAAACTACAGTACAAACCAATGAACACACTGTAGCTAGCCTACTTCTTTCCCTCACAGCTTGTTTTCATGTGGCGCTACATTCACTAAGGTTGGTGTGGATGCTAATAGACATGTTAGTTATATAGTTATGGTTCTTGGTGTGAACGGGCCTTAGGAATATGTTAACTTTTTATAAGTTTATAAAGATCAAGCTGCCTCAGTATAGGCCTACATTTAAAGCGGTCAAGAGTTTGGGATTGGGAACCATAAAAATATAAAAAGTAGTTTACAAATAACAATCATGTAATATTAGGTGTAATTCTAAAACTACTTTTCATTCAAAAGTTTACATACACTTAATAACTAATAATTGATGTCAACCAATAGGCCTATACTATTCTCGCCATAATTGCGCATTATCACCTGTAACCATGCAGTGACGTAAATATTAAAGGTGGCGACCATAGACATAAATACGACGCTACGATATACGATATATATCGACCGCTCCAGGCACGTAGATGCGGCCGCCATCTTGGAACGGTATTTTTGACGTCATTCACCATACTGTAGGTTCGCACAGAGCTGTTGAGCTGTTCTGTGCAGGATTGTGGCATCTTTCGAATATTCAGTGATTACTATGGTGAATGACGTCAAGTTCACCGCTGCAATATGGCGGACGGCTTGCGTATAGAGTGGGGGAACTATGACGTCACTTTGTAGGCGGATTGGCTGTTAGCATGAAACTGGTTCCCTCGACAAAAAGACAATAGGATTTTTCCATAGGCTTTTGGATAATCGCAAAAAATAAGCTCTGTGTTCAATCATAGTTCATGAAACTTACACGTTTTGTCCATCAAGATAATCTTCACAAAATAATATAACTTTGAGGAATTTTGAAGCCTAAATAAAAGCGCCAGAACTGAAAAACTAAACTTAGGCTATAAACGAACTACAGCACCACGGTCGCTCGCCTTCAACGTCATCACCACCACGCTCCCGACAACTGTTTCAAACTTTATTTTTAACGTTCAGTGAAAAGGATTTACTCTGTATATGAATTTTAATCCACGCTACATGAACCTTAAATAAACTGGAATAAATACAAAACTAGAGCCAAATTAAAACTGAACATTAGTAATAAATAGTATAATGAATAAATGAAATAATTTTAATTAAAGGACATTTAAATTACGTATTTCTGTACATTTTGAAATAAGGTGCATTAAAAGTCAATAAATCCTTGATTAATATGAATATTTTAATTAAAAACGTATCCCCGCGTATTTAATCTATTAAATAACAGCAGAGTGAGCGAGTTTTTGGATATGGTAAGATTAAACTTATTTTAGTGAACAAAGTACCACATTTCAGCTCTCATTTTGTTAGGGTGGTTACACAAAATGTTATTTTATCCTTGCTTCTAGGAAATCCTCATATGCTTTCTAACAGCTTCATGTGGCCGTAAACATTTAATTTTAACGTGGCTTTAAGCACTATGCATCATTAAAGTTTCACTTTCACCACGTAAAGCCGGCAAATGTGGTGTTTACATGTAATAATCGTAATATGAGTTTACCTTATGGTCCGAACCATGCAGTCTCTGTATCAGTAGGAAAGCAATAAAACGAGAATCTTCCCTCCGAAGACTTGTGTTGCATTTCGGGGCAAAGCAAAAATAACATTGTCGAACAACAATATAAAATGCGGGAAACTATTCATTGGTTATTCTAAAATTAATTGTATTACAAATTATACTACAACTGGAAAATACTGTAAATTGATAAACTCTTCGGCGTGATGACGTTGAATGTCTCCGACAGCGCCTGTAGTCCCATTTAGCAACTTGTTAGCAACCGTCTTTTTTAAGAAACATAACAGTTTAAAAAAATCATGAGTGGGGTGTAACTGGTGTGTTTTATGTCATAGAATAAAACATGAAAGTATCTTGAGCTTGTGTGAACCATGGACCTTATTTAAGGGTTTTAACCAAAATCCCATTCAAAAAACCCATTGACTCTGGGACGATGGAACCGGAAGTGCTAAAATGCTAACTCGCTTCCGGGTTTTCGCCTACAAAGTGACCTCATAGTTCCACCACTCTATAGCGGCCCATAGAAACAGTCGCTAATGAGGCATCTACGTGTATATATCTATGGTGGGGACGGCCATGACGCCGGCGCGAGTTCTTCCGTTAAATGTTAATTAACGGACAGCAGCTGTAAAGTGCAGCGAAACTTGACGTGAATGACTCAGTTACAGGATCTAAAACCGTCAGATGACACAGGGTTTTATCGTCGTCACAGTAAGTTAACTTAACACATGAAAACACGAAAGGCGCGTATGCAGTCCATTTTAAAACGCCACAAACGACTAGTTCTCATAACGTTCCATTCAAACATAGCACACTTGTAAGCCCTGATAATTAAAGCGTGTCATTTCGATTCTAAAATTAAGTTTGTCATATTTATGAAGGTAGAATTATGCCTAAAATATTTGCATACGCAGATTTAAAAGTGTGCTATATATCTGTAAGTGCAATTAAATTTTGCAAAGCAAGAGAAGCTGTAAAGGTAAATCATGTTTCAAGCACAAGAAAAAATGATTTGCAGCAATTTGCTGTTACTCGTAAGTGTATTTCATGTATTGTGAAACTGCAGCTTCATGCTAACGCAAGATAAATATGATCTGTATTCTTCCGCTTTGCATTTTTCTGCGCTTGCACTTTTGGCACGGTTTTTTCGCCAAAATACGGTCAAAAGCACTGCAAGCCTGTGATCATTGATTTGCAAGCGAAAACAACAATTTAAAGAACTGCAAAACGGATTGACCGCGTAGAACCAATCTGTATGTGTAAAAAACAGACTGTCAAATGTCTAAATGACTTGTCGTATATGTAGGGCAAAAGTTCCCGAAATAAACCGATATGTACAGCTCCGTCTTTCTTTTATCTGCGCTTGCAGTTTTGGCACGATTCTCTCACTAACTGAGTTTTGCAAGCGTGAGGGGAGGGCGGGTCCACCTTTTTGTAGCCAATCAAATGAGGCTCTTGCTGACTCTCCATTTACTCTTATCTGATTGGTTCAATAAACACATCATACGCCAAGACATTTATCTTCATTTAGTTCAGGAACATTCTCGCTGCCGGAATGATACTTTAATGTAGGCCTACACATATAATAATAATAATAATAATAATAATTAATTAATTACTAAATACCAACTTAATTAAAACATGATATTTTATAACTTGTGTACCATTAGGCTATGTGTTCATACTGAATTTCGAGCTGTGTAGTATCCTTCTCCTCCTCAACAGGCTATATGATATATTAGTTTATTGTAATATAATATTGTAATTTTGATGATACTTAAAGAAGGACTAGTATCTGCACTAGCCTAATACATTCATAATTTCACCTGTCTACTTATCAGGATGGGTTAAATTTTTAATAAAATTTGGTTCTAATAATATTGAAACTCAAGAAACGAATAGTGATATTTTTTCTTAACACACATAATTGGTATCTTATAAAATATTACTGCAATATTTATATTTATATTAAATATTAAATGATTATCTCAAT
The DNA here is from genome assembly GCA_021397915.2 of Tor tambroides. Lineage (NCBI taxonomy): Eukaryota > Metazoa > Chordata > Actinopteri > Cypriniformes > Cyprinidae > Tor > Tor tambroides. Next base: position 10,278 of record JAFVLL020022509.1, read on the forward strand.
TCAATTCCAATTATTTATCATTCAGAATATCTAAATCACCGATGACTATCATTTCTCTCATATATAAACACATAAAACATACAATGTAGCTAAATGGACATATATTTAGACATTATTAAATACATATTTATCAAAGTTTTTGCATTAGTCAAATCTGGACACAAAGAAAGCATTTTGTTACTCATTCTTGATTCATATAATAGCTTGATCGGTCACATGAAAGTAATCAGAATCAATACTGAAATTTCAAAAATATACAGTTGAGTGTTAAAAACCATAAACAGAGACATGGTTTGAAAAATCGACAAAATCAGATTTAAGTAGCTTTATTGGCACAGCAAAAAAAAAAAGGTTTTACAACGTCTAGCACTCTGATACCATAGTGTTGAGCATTATCACATAACATCATTTTAATTATAAAGTTTAACATCAGTGGTGTAAGCAGATTATGAAATTTCAATGTAAAGCAAAACCAAACCAAATAATGTTAACACCAGCTCAATAATTCAGTATGAACACATGGGAGTCTAGCCTAAAGGAGCACGACTTATAAAATATCATGTTTTTTTATTTATTTATTTATTTAATTAATTATTTTTACTGTATGTGTATCTTAAAAGTATCGAGAATGTTCCCGAACTAAATGAAAATAAATGTCTTGGCGTATGATGTGTTTATTTGAACCAATCAGATGAAAGTAAATGGAGAGTCAGCCAGAGCCTCATTTGATTGGCTACAAAAAGGTGGACCTGCCCTCCCCTTACGCTTGCAAAACTCAGTGAGAGAATCGTCCCAAAACTGTAAGAGCAGATAAAAGAAAGACGGAGCTGTACATATCGGATTATTTCGGGAACTTTTTGCCCTACATACACAACAAGTCATATTAGACATTTGACAGTCTGTTTTTTACACATACAGATTGTCTGCCATGTCAACTGCTTTCAGTTCTTTACACATACAGATTGGTTCTACGCGGTCAATCCGTTTTGGCAGTTCTTTAAACTGCTGTTTTCGCTTGCAAATCACTGATCAGTCTTGTAGTGCGACCTTATTTCATTAAACCGCATAAAGTGTGTTGAAAAATGGAAGTCATAAGAATACAGATCATATTTATTTTGCTTTAGCATGAAGCTGCAGTTTCACAATACATGAATTACACTTACGAACAGCAAAATGCTGCAAATCATTTTTTCTTGTGCTTGAAACGCATTTACACCTTTTACAAGCTTTCTCATTTTATGCAAATTTAATTACTGCTTACGTCTTTAAGGGTACACACTTTCACAAATCTTACCCTGCGTATGCAAATATTTTAGGCATAATTTTACCTTCATAATATTCGTTGATAACTGTGTACCATGGGACCTTAAAATGTCTTACATTTATTTGGATACCATTTAAGGCCATAAAGTCGTAAATATATTAAATTGTATAACACAAGTCTTAATTCTCTTAATAAGAGGTATTTACTATGTTTATGTTTTTTATTGTAATGTGTTTTAAAAGTGCATATTTTATTTACCTCATTTTTGAACATGAAGCTGTAAAGCAGAGACATTTTAAAATAGGAGTTTCGGTGTAATTCAGGATTGTTTATAATTTTCTGCATTTTTCTGGGTAGTATTGGTATTTTGGTTACACAATAAAATTATATGTTGCATTTAATTCAGTGTAAACTTCTTGTAGCTTTTATCTGGGCTGCCTTGTCACAGAACACATCATGGATTTTACTAGTATCCACACATTAATCTATTTGTAGCCTTTTTAAAAACACATTATTATCGTTTCAGTTAAGTCCAATATCAATCGACCTTGAATGTGTATGTATTGACATATTCGCACAAATCAATTTCAGAAGGATTACGTGTGTATATATATTGACTAAACTTTCTGGCTGTTTTAAAGTTGCAGTGTACTTAATGTGTCCCTCAAACTTTTAAAATAGATTCTACACCCCTGACTAAATGATTATTACAACAGACAAGCAAATATTTAGTATTTAGAAAGCAAATGCATTATCACATGGGTATTTTTTCTAAGTGGCCCTGCATGAATATTATTTTCAGATATTAAGAACAAGAGCTTAGCTTTAAATACAGTAACAACAGTGGTGGTGCCTTGACCTCTAAATCCTGGCATTAGTAAGCGAGCACAAGGGTTTCTTAAACACTGGATGCAGTTGAGAGAGCAGCACTGGGGTCCTGCAGGACCCTGACGCTCTTATCGCCCTCCAAGTTCTGCTATGGTGGAGTCAATGAACCGTAGCCTGAAAGAAGCCATTGCCAAATCTCTCCCCCGCGTGCTCCTTAAGCTAAGTATCAACGCAACTACAGGTGCTGTTGAAGGACCCCGACCGTCCCCGCAGATCCACTGGCCCACAGCCACAAAATAAATGAAGGTTGCACCTTGAAATCAGTGTGAATGCCTCTACAATCCAGCTAACCCAGCTTGAATTTAAAGATAATTCATGCAGACTTTTGCAGAGTCTGAAGTTTCTCAGGCAAGTAAGTTTACTGTATAGTGTCATGTAGAGAATGTAGAGTAAGAGTATGACATAAGAATACGTTGTGTGGTTAGTGATGCACAGAAATAATTTTTTACTGAAACACCAAAACTGACATTAAAATGACCAAAAATGATAGTTAAATTTGGATAGTTTGGATACCAAGTATGCTGTTCAGATGTCATGTTCACAGGCGATGAATTAGTCGCTACTCCAGCAGAATTTTTGGCATTGCTGAAGTGCGTCCACATTGCTGACATATTTACCGGTTGTAGCTTTTCCAAATTTTGTGTGGAAAACAGATGCTGACAGAGTCAAAATGGGTCAGATGCAACTGATTTCGTACTTCCAAAATGATTTCAGATGAAGCCAAAATTCAATTCAGCTGAATATTTTTGGTTAGCAAAAATGACTAGTGGTGGTAATAGAAAATTAGATGCTAGATTGAGTTGAGTAAGAGACTAATTGAACCCATTTGGACAAACTGAAATTTTGTCCCTTGAAGCCTTTTCTTCATTCTTGTTCAATGAAATATGGCATCTACTCTGGCTAAAGTCTAAATATGTTTGTATGTCTTATTTTACCAAGCAAACTGCGAGGGCTGCTACAATGTAAAACTTTGACAAAAGTGCAGAGGCTCTGAAAATTGCAGGATGTCCTTTGCTGCAGGGTTGCAATGGAAGTTATTCAGAAAACACAAGTAGAATTTCGGTATGCTTTTTACAATGCAATTTATGTAATTTTCTACTTGAGCGTAATGTTTGGTCTTGGTGAAGTGCATCCACACTGCTGATATGTTTAATGGTTGTAGCTTATCCACATTTTGTGTGCAAAATAGACGTTGATACAGTCAAAGCATGTCATTGGAAATGTGGCAACTGATTTCAGCCTTCCAAAACAATTTTGGACAAACCAAAAATTCAATTCAACCGAATATTTTTGGTTGGCAAAATTTCAGTGTATCGCTAGTTGTGATACTAGAAAATTAGGTGCAAGATTGGGTTGTTGCATTGTTTGTTTTTTTTAGTGTGTCATCAACTGACAATTTGAAACGCATAGTGAACAAACTGAACTTTTGCCAGATGAAGCTTTTTCTTTGTTCTGTTCAATGAAATATGGCATCTACTTTGGCTAATGTCTAAATCTATGTGTGTACAGTATGTCTTATTTTACTGGGTAAACAGCAAGGGCCACTACTATATAAAATCTTGGCAAAAGTGCAGAGGCTCTGAAAATATTCTTTTCTTTGCATGTCCTTCGCTGCAGGGTCGCAGTGGAACTTATTCAGAAAACGCGAGTAGAATTTCTGTGAAGATTCTTCATAAATTCATTCTTATGTAAATCGCGACATTGAATTTAATTCGACAATGTACATAAGAATGGTTTTGTAAACAATTTTTTGAATAAAGGTCCACTATATACTCTACAATGCAATTTTTGTAATTTTCAACCCTGGTAAACATGGTCATCATATCATCCCCACTGCTTACGTTTTTCCATTTGCAATGAGGTCCAGTGATTAATTATTTGTGATGCTTTAATACTAAATGATAAATATCATGGAGTATATTTGTGCTCCAATAAGCTCAGTGCTGAAAGCATAAAATTGCTAAAGAGATAGCTCTCATTTATCAATTAATGTCTTCTTGTAGGGCAGTAGGAAAAAATCATTATCTCTGCGCACTTAGTTAATGTACCTTCCAGTAAGTGTCCAGTCCCTCGCACGGCCTTCAGCGTGATAAGGAAAAGGGCAGAATATAACCGTAGGACAGTATAAAACATTAGCGCACACAGTCTTTAAATGACGCAGGAAAATAAAACCATTTATCAGAGGGTAAGGGTATAATTGGCCTATCCACCAAATGTCTTCCAGTTTGATGAATTGTGTTGTACTTGCTGTGTTTGGAGTTGGAGATGCGGTGATATTTCCTGCTGGCTGATTGTGGTTAGCTGATCATTTTTAAGGCACTTTATAAATGGCTTAATTGGTGTTATTGCAATATCAGAAGCTTTGATAGTGGTGCTTTTTGGGCTGGTGTGGTGAAGTCGTTAAAACCCTGCAAGACTCATGAGCTTTCACTGTTGTGTGAGGCACTTAACGTCAGGTTACTCCAGGGGGGTTGTCCCTGTAGTAAATGTACTGTAAGTATAAAAGAGGCTGATTAATGAGTGCTAATTATGGCTGTGTTAGGAAAGGAATACTGTGTACTGCTTACGATGCAGTACACACTGAATACTGACTAAAAAGTGTGCGTTATGTTAACCATTTCAAACAGTAGTATGCTATGTTGTTGTCTTGTCACCTCAGTAAATTAAAATGGTTATTTTATAACTTAGTCAAATCAATTAGATACAAACAAAAAAAAAATCACAATTTGATATTATTTTCAGTTCAACTATTATGGTGGAAATGGAAAGTCAAGTTAAGAGCATTGCATTGTGAGATACATTATTAAACACAGTGACTGGCTGAAATTCAGAACAGAATAATAGTAAACTGACAAAAAAATGAAGATTTCTTGGCATTAATAGTTCAATAAAGAATCTTTAACATCCATGGAGATTTTCCCTTGCACACAAGGTTCTTTATAATGAAATAGATCATTAAAATATGCTTCACAAGAGCAAAATTTTCAAAAACTGTTTACTGAAAGCTTCTGTTAATTCTACGGGGAACCTATTTTCAAAGAGTTAATTCTGTTGCAGTCATATCTTTATATGAACTCACACCTGTAACCTGTATGGACTATGATACTACTGTGGTGGTTTTGTCCCATGTAGACATTGCATGAATCAACATCATATTTCATTATATGGAAAACATAAGTTTGGACCTTCTGCCTAACAGCTCACATTTCATGAAGAAAGAAATTCGGTTTGGAAGTTCATGAGGGTGAGTAATTAAGATAAAATTGTCATAATTTATTGCATTTATTCCATATGATTAAAAAAAAGCTATGCTGTGTAAAAGTTCTGTGACTCATAGTACTTAAATCCAGAAAAGAATTGGCTTTCTGATTTCCTTTAGAAATTTCCAATCGTTTTTTGGAATAAATTACACTTCAAACGTGGACTTTGAAACAGTTGCTAACAAGTTTCTAAATAAGGATTGCAATTACCACAAGGATTTGAGTTTTATGTGCTTAATGAATCAGCAAGCCATTATGTGGCAATATAATTTCACAATTTACATTTGACTGTGTAATTTATGTTGTAAATGAAGAAATAGCCCACAAATTGACTTTGTAACTGAATAGCTCTGTTCAAATGTGGCCATTTAAATTCTCCATTGTCATGTTACGGTTGACGTCAGGACAGTCATCATTATATGTGACGAATCCGAAATATCCAGGCTGCTGTTTCATCCATTTTATGCCGTTTTCTATTGGCCAGTACCTCCTCTGGCCTGACCTGACTTTGTGTGTGCAAAATCCCCTTACGTTTCCAGCTTCAGCTCATCAGTGTTTACATAAGAGTCTCAGCCGCATGAGACTCTGGATCAAGGTGCGTCTGCCGAGACCACTTCAGCGTGCCAGTTGTCGCCGCCGAAGGTCACAAGTCTAATTAACCTAGTAGCTGTGTCCTGACACGTCTGAATCTGGATCGGACTGCCAACAATATGTTTGGTGTCACCTTAAAGATTAGCGCCCATCCGCCTCGAAGTTCAGAGTGTGCTAATCGCCCACACGCCCTCTTCTGAGTGTGCAAACTCTGGGTAATAATTGAAACCATCAAAGGCTCTCGCACGTAATCCCTGAC
>JAFVLL020022510.1:0-10073 GCA_021397915.2 Tor tambroides
CACTCCCCCCACCTACAATCCCTGCCGGACCTGAGACTCGAACCCACGACCTTCAGGTTACAAGTCCAACTCTCTATCCATTAGGCCACGACTGTCCATAACTCATCATACTGATGATTAATGTGAGCTGCCTGCTCTCCTGTCCTGTGTTTACATTTACATTTCTGCATTTGATGCTTTCATCCAAAGCCATGTGCAGTGTATTGAAAGGTTGCATCTCATAAGTTCTTGCACCTCCTGGGAATCAAACCCATGTCATTGGTGTTATTAGTGCCATGATGCTTCTGATGGCAAACATAGCAGCGATCCAGACAAACTCACCTTTACTGCTCTAATAATGTCTTTAGCAGTGCTGGCTGACGGTCCCAGCAGAAAACCCATCTCTGTAATCAGTCTAGGTCTACATTTTATTAAAAGGTTATTTTTATATCTCATACCTTTACATATGTGATTTTTTTTTATTTTTTTTATGTAGAATAAGGAATATTTTTGTATTGACGCTAAGTCCTTTTGTAGTCACTGCTTGATTTATGAAGTTCTGTCGTGTCTTGTTTATCTTCTCTAATGTTCTTCTGTCATTGTTTACTCAGCCTCCTGACATTCCTAAACCACAGAACTTTACTTCATCTAGGAAACAAATGAAAACATTTTGAATGAGTTTTTATACTTCCATTGAAAGAGTCCTGATCAGAGAGGGGGCCTGACGCAGCTTCCCCATGGAACGAGATTTTCACTGAGGGGCCCCAGAAACCATAGCGGACCCCTGTTGTAATTGTTGCATGTAAAAAATTAATGTCTGTTAAATGTCTGCACTGTTGTATGCACGGATACTTTTAAGACTGTCATGCCAAGGCCTTGATTCATAAACAGGAGCAGGCCAGTCTCTAGATGATGATAGATGGTCTCTTCCTCAAGAGGGCGCTTACTGGCCTCCAAGCTCAGTCTCCCCTATAGAGCTGCATTATAGCTAAGGATGTTTTCTAAATTACTGAGACTGTAATATTATTTAATCTTTCACTAAATATCATTTTTATGAATGTAAATACAGAGTAGAACCAAGTCTTTTTTGATTATTGAACAATAGATTAGGATGCACATTAAAAAAAAAAAGTAAACTGCTTCAGTCCAAAGGCAGACATATTTAATTGCATATAAAGCTTCAGAAGTACTAGTATTTAAAGTAAAGTTTGATATGCAACATACACTTGAGCAAATTTTACTCACAAGAAATAAGTTACCCAGACAGCAACATTTTATTTCAACAAATTTATTGCAGTCACATGTCAGCATCAATAAATGCAGTATATTGAATCAACTCAAAAATATATATGTTGGTGATTAATAACTTTTAAATCATACCTACTGTATATAGTTTACAACTGTTACTTGTAATTACATTCTCTGGTTTGTGAGGTGTGTGCTGCTTCCAGTTTTCCCCGTGTTTTTGCTTTCTATGAAGTAGTCAGTTTAATCCTTGGGGTCTTGTTTTTCCAATAATAGAAATTTAAAGCAGATCAGGGTGGGCTGTATTGGAATTATTTAGAATAAGTGGTTTAATTTAGGGAGTACTGATATTCTGCCCAGGATCGATTGCGGTAGTTTCATCCAGCGCTAAAGATCATTGTCTGTTGTTCTGAAAAACTGAGTGAAGTTGAGACCAAACAGCTCTGACAGTCTGGGGGAAATCTTGAGGCCTAAATATGTGATGTAACTGGTGCATAGAGGGATGTCACATCAACTTTCGTTAGAAAATAATCAACAACTTTCGCTTTTGAACTTTCATTATCAAGTTGTTATTAACTGTCCCTTTGAAAGAGCTCTTCTCATAACCCCTGTTACTGAACAAATTGCTTATGATTAAGCTTCTATTTGGTTATTTTTGGTTTTCATATCTCTAAATGAATTTGTTATGCAATACACAAACTGTTTTTAACTGATTTGTGTAAAGATCTTATGAAACAGGAGACAATTCCTTTGATGCTTTGAAACATAGTTTATCAGTGACATTAATTAATAAGGTAATTGTAACTAAAGCAATTGCAATTTTCAGTTCTACTTTCAGCAGAGGGCGCAAAATAAATTGCAAAGTTATCATATAACTCAATAACTCATGTTTTAACCTTATATTGTTTTTCTGTTGAATCATTAATGTGTTAAATAGAGAAACATGCAAGCAAAAATTACAGTATCTCACAAAAGTGAGTACACCCCTCACATTTCAGCAACAATTTTAGTCTATCTTCTTAAGGGACAATACTATAGAAATGAAACTTGGATATATTTTAGAGTAGTCAGTGTGCAGCTTGTATAGCAGTAAAGATTTACTGTCCTCTGAAAATAACTCAACATAGAGCTATTATTGTCCAAATAACTGGCAACAAAAATGAGTACACCCTAAGTGAACATGTCAGTATTTTATAGAGGCACCATTGTTATCTAGCACTGCTTAATCCTCCTGGGCATGGAGTTCAGCAGAGCTGCACAGGTTGTTGCTGGCATCCTCTTCCACTCCTCCATAATCACATCACGGAGCTGCTGGATGTTAGACACATGGTGCTTCTCCACCTTCCGCTTGAGGATGCCCCACAGGTGCTCAATAGGGTTCAGGTCTGGAGACAGACTTGGCCACTCCATCACCTTCACCTTCAGCTTCATCATCACATCTTGGCAGTGTGTTTGGGGTCGTTATTATGTTGGAAACCTGCCGTTTGTCCCAGTTTCTGAAGGGAGGGCATCATGTTCTGCTTCAGAATGTCACAGTACATGTTGGACTCCATGTTTCCCTCAATGAACCACAGCTCCCCAGTACCAGCAGCACTCATGCAGCCCCAGACCATGATGCTACCACCACCATGCTTGACTGTAGTTTTCTTGGTACTCTTCACCAGGACATCACCACACATGCTGGACACCATCTGAGCCAAACAAGTTCATCTGAGTCTCATCAGACCACAGGACATGGTTCCAGTAATTCATGCTCTTGGACAGGTTGTCTTCAGCAAACTGTTTGCAGGCTTTTTTGTGAGCCAGCTTCAGAAGGGGCTTCACTCTGTGATGACAGCCATGCAAACTGACTTGTTGCAGTGTGCGGTGTATGGTCTGGGCATGAGCAAGCTGACCTTCCGCTGTAACCTCTAAAGCAATGCCCAGCAGCATCATCATCTGTTGTTTGAAGTCATCTTCTGCACCTGATCGCATGAGACCTAACTTCTATGATCAACCCTTAGAGGCCTGTTCCGAGTGGAACCGTCTTGGAAAACCTCCTGTATGACCCTGGCCACTGTACTGTGAAAACTCCAGTTTCAGGGTGTTACTGAACTTCTTATAGCCTGGTATCACGTGGAGAGCAACAGTTCTGATTCTCAAATCCTCAGAGAGTTCTTTGTCATGAGGTGCCATGTTGAACATCCAGTGGTCATTATGAGAGAATTGTACTCAAAGCACCAAATTTTAACTGCTCTAATACAAGATACACAAATTTGTGTGGTCCTGTCAAGCAGACAAAAACATGAACATGATGAATAGGACATGTGGCTTTGCATGGTTAAACGAAGCACAGCTGTTATCACTTAGGGTGTACTCACTTTTGTTGCCAGCTTTTTTGACAATAATGGCCATATGTTGAGTTATTTTCAGAGGACAGTAAATCTTCACTGCTTTACAAGCTGCACATTGACTACTCTAAAATATATCCAAATTTCATTTGTGTAGTATTGTCCCTTGAGAAGATAGACTAAAATAGTTGCTGAAAGGTGAGGGGTGTACTCACTTTTGTGAGATACTGTATGTTTGTCCCCAAAACACTACTTGCATACAGACAACTGGCCTACTGACACCCAACCCTGCTGGTGAACCAGCATCACCAGCTCCATTTTGCTTGAGAACAGCATGGATACACTAGTCCACCAGCTAGACCAGCAGTAACCAGCATAAACTGGCACTATACTAGCATAAACCAGCCTGAACCAGTACTATACCAGCATAAACCAGCCTGGATCAACACTATACCAGCACTAACCAGCATAAACCAGCTTGGACCAGCTTGGAATCCAGGCTGGTTTATGCTGGATTTTTCAGCAGGGCAGTAAAAGTGAACAACACAATAATGTGTTTCCAGACCTCATTAGACAAAAAATTCAGTTGTTGTTCCAGACTCATTCTATAGACACTTGGAAATGCTAAATCTGCAGAGATGACCAGAAGGAAGGCGTGAGGTCCAGGAGCACATAGTGTTGGGCCTTTTATGATTTCCCGTCGGTCAAACATAGGAGTGAACTCCACTGAGTAATGCCACCACCAGCCCGGTGAGTCCACCACAGTCAGATGTCTTCCGTGCGCGTCTCCTGCGGCTTTGAAACGTGTTGAAACTTTTAGCTTGAGAGGAGCCTGTTTTTTTTTTTTGTTTTTTTTTAAGAGTACTGTATACAAGAAACCACTTCTTTTGACATCCCTACTTGGTAAATAATCTCTTTTTGTCTTGTTTTATACAATACTATATATTGTATATTTACAGTATATTTGTACAATACACAATATAAGTTAACACGAAGTTCCTTTTTAAAACATTGCTTATAACATTTATCACAATGAATAGTTATTTAATGATTTAAAAAAGCATAAAGAGTAAGGTGCATCTTACATTAGCATCAACATTATTCAACAACCTTTACTGATTATTATTTTGCTAATATATGACAATATATATCAAATTTCATCTCAGGTATGCCTTTGTAACCAAATTACTACCTTTATTATGAAAAGACTTTAGTTGAAATAAAAAAAAAATGCGGACAAAAAAATCTTTCTTTGTGACTTTCATTACAAAAAAACTAAACTTCTTATAATCAACTTTCAAGAAGCCCTGGGACATGAAATGATCCATAGTTAACCATGCAATATACAGGTCCTGTCTAAAATGAAAATGATCTTGTATGCTTTTGCTCTGAGTTAGTGAAATATTTCATATTGTCCATGTCACTAGGATTGTGTTGGTGAACTGGAATCTCATCTTTCAGACTCTCCCTGTTCGGATCCTGAAAGCCTGATGTAGTGCTCATGGTGCCGTGTCCAGACGATGCTGCATGTCTAGGTCTGAGCCATCCACATACTTTATCATTAGAGTCCAGAGTATCAGCTCCAACTGAACTGCTGTCATCTAGCAGCGAATCTCCACTCACTGGAAGTACATGGCATGTTGTTAGGTGTTTTATATAGACATTATGCATGCTTGCTTTCTGTAAATGATTTACAAGATATGAGATGTAAACTTAATTGTCAGACAAAGTCTGAACACTCTTTGTTTGTTGAACACTCTTTACAAACAAACAAAACACAATTCACAATAAACATAGGCAGTGTAAATACAATATAATAATAATAATAAAAAAAAACTCCTGGAGTTTTCATTTTACTTGTACAAAGGAATGCATTCATGCTTGTCATTGGTTTAAGAAACAGGAGATAGGGACCATGGCATAAAACTGTTTAACTCAATAAATAATACTTAATCCTAAATATGGGAATCATATAGTATAGATATTAATTCTACACATACTTATGTATTTGCAGTATTTAAATGTAAGTGTAATGTATTTAATATATGAACACTTTGATGATGATTGTCATTGTAATGAAATGATGTCATTGTGAGGAAAACAGAAACATACTCTCTGGGATCGTGCAGTCAATGCTTCCTCCTCGTTTGTGATAATACTGCTCTGTTTCTTCATTCAGATCCACTGTTGCTGCCTGCAGCATCCTCTCTATGAGTTCATCTTCGTGTTTCTTCCACTCCTCTTCCAGGGTCTCATTAAGCATCGGATGCACTGCTGCTGCTGCTGCTGCTGATGGCTTGCTTGCTTTGTTTTCTAGAGTAAAATGTTCACCTCTGTTTCTAGCCACCATTTGTTCTATCATCTTGAGCAGATTTTTTACTTGAAATCTATTTGTCCAGTCATTATTTAGCACATGATATCTGTTTCCACACTTCCCTTCTATCAGCTCCTGCAGAGCTTCTCCTTCACACGCAATGTACTCCTCAACCGTTCTGTCCGTTAGCCAGTTTCCGTAAGTGAATAATATTATAGTGTGTTTCCAAGCATTGTCACCAAACAGGCTCATGAGCTCCTGCACTGTTTGCTGAGATCTTTTAGTAAATGATTCATGTACAGGCAACACCAGCAGGAACGCATGAGGTCCTGGAGAACAGACTGTCACACTATGTAAGATTTCTTTTGCGTTTTCCAGCGTTGAAGTGGACCAGCCTGGCGTGTCCACCACTGAGACCTGACATCCTTCAGTTTGCTCCTGTTTCAGCACACATTGCGTTGTTCTTGTGCGGACAATAAAATCCTATATAGAATAAAACCAATTATACAGTTATGAAAGTAATTCAAATATAAAAGATGTATAGGAATTAACCTTTTGGTTTGTCACCCAGTGGGATGCCTTAGTGAGGTTTACTTCACTATATTACCAATAAATTCTAATATAATCATAACAAACTATATATTGTTGGAAAGCTCTAAGACTCCTAAATAGATATTTTACCACTGTTTTTTGTTACAAATGATGTAGGAACAGTAATAGATTAATTAACGACAAGAGTACACCTCAAAAATCAACATCACCTTTGTCTCAAAAAGTCTTTCTTCGTTGCCTTTTTCTTTATCACACTTTAGAAATCATCATAAATTATAGGCTATATCAACTGAAGACTTAAAACATCAAAATTCATCCTGTGAAAGCCATTTTAAAATCAGACATTGTATTGCCATGGAAATGGTATATCAAAATGATATCACAAAATGTTTTCATTCATGAATTGTAACAATTTAAGTTTGGATGGTGCATTTTCACATCTATGTTCAAAAATGGGGGTGACAGTTAAAGGGTTAAGCAATTACTGTTGTGACATTAATGATATCGTTGTGTCCGAATTGTGGGAAAATCTACCTCTTCTGGCATCTCCTCAAAAAAATGTCCTTGCAAAATGATGTTTCCTGACGTGCTTTTTCCGACTCGTTCTCCTCCAAGAAGCACAATCCTCACATCGGAGAGAGTGTATTTCCTGTCTGATGTAAAGAAATGTGTATTATCTGAATGCTGCTTTTGGATGTATTATTAACAACAATGCTGTTCACTCACCCTTTAGCAGTTCTTGAAGGATATCTCTTTGCCTTCTCACTTTCATCATGTTTCTTTTGGCAGTTTTCATCTTTAGCTCAAGCTCTGTGGATGAACTGCTGTCTGTTTCTGGTACATAATGACAGCCGTTGTTCTCCATCATCATTTCCTCAATTTTTGCAAGCAGTTCCAAGACTTGTGTGTTGTCAGTTTTCTGCTTACAGTTAAAGACATGATATCTGTTCCCACACTTTTTAATAAGCCACCGCAAATGTTTCCCCTCCTTTTCAATCCGTTCCTCAATGGTTGAATCTCCAAGCCGGTCTCCTCTGGTAAACAGCACGATTGTATGATTCCAGACCTTCTTCCTCAGAAGACTCATATGTTCTTCCACAGCGGTTTGAGAAGACTTGTCAAAGGTTGTTTCAATGGGAACAGTTAACAGAATGACATGTGGACCTGGTGGACACAGACACATGCTGTTTTCAATCTCTAATTTGTCCAGCTCTGAAGTCTTTTCAAGAGGACTGTTATTCTTCCAGCCCGGTGAGTCCACCACAGTCAGATGTCTTCCGTGCGCGTCTCCTGCGGCTCGAGCAGATCGTGCAGTTCTTCTGCTAGCATCAAAAGCATTTCTCCCTAAAATGATGTTTCCAGCTGAACTTTTTCCACTTCCTTCTACTAGTTGTCGACTCCCAATTATTGCAATTCTTATCTTAGAAAGTGTTGTGTCTAAAAAAAAAGGTAGGAGGTGTTAACTGTATTTGAATACTATTTAAATCATAACTGAATATGATTTAACAGTCAAATGTACCCCACATTTTAGAATGATAGTAAATGTATTAAAACAATGCAATACCACACATCAAGCTATGAGAATTATGTTATGAATTGAAAAATCAAAATAAATCTAAGCTATGTTATATTTTAGCATCTTTAAAGCCACCCTTTGCCTAGAATTTATAAATAAGCACTTTTTTTTTTTTACTTATTCTGGGCTTTTATTGTCTACTTATTTTCATTATTTAGTCCACATCATGCAATTTAAAGCATTTTTTTTAAAATAAAATTTTTAGTTTTCTAATGAAACAAATTAATGTGTTTGCACAATTACTGTATATTATAATATACATATTATATTAAATATTTAAGCCTACACCTTGAGATCCAGAAGCAGATTTTTAGGATCTTGAGAAACATTTCAGACAAGTGACCCTAAACTCTTGAACGGTAGTATATTTAACCACTGTTATGAATTTGATTAACAAAAAAGGTAAACATATACATGAAGAGAAGATCACATCAGAAACTCACCAGGGCTAGCTGATCCGTAACTTTCCTGTGCCACCGGGATTTGCCCCGTGCCTTGAGCTGACATCTTCTCTTGTCTTCTTACGTTCAACTACCATTAACCACCATTAATTCAAATGTGAAATGTTTTATGAGTAATCAAAATCAAAATGAAACAATGAAACTGTCGACTATTCCTTCAGTACTGGTTGCGTAGATGTTAGCACAACCTGACACACCAATAAACCATAAGGAAGTACTTACTGGACTCAGAAATTGCTTCTACTGTGTTTACAACATGAGTAGTCTGTGTCAGCTTAGGTGCTAAAAATTCCTTTCAGTCTTTTCTAGAGTTTATGCCAATGATATGTTAAACCTTAAATGCGACACTAATGAAACTTTAAACCCTTGCGTTACTTCCTCAAAGATTTAGTTTTACTCGTACAGGTTGCCAGGTCTTCAAAAATAAGTCAGCAGTGCTAATTTTGAAGACAAACATCACGGTAAATAATATTTGTAATAAGATTTGTGCCATAAAGATAAAACAATTAAACAAAACCACCTTAGACTTTGAAATACTGAATGAAACTGTCAATAACCCTGCAGTGTTTACTAAAAACACATCCACTTTCAGGAGGAATAATAATTGCAGATTTCTAATGGCGCTGCGTATTTAAAGCTTTTTATTAACATTTTTAACATTAATGCACAGAAATTATATTAAAGTAAATAAATCAAAGAACATTGTAAATAGGAAAGTTTTCCCCACTTACCTTTTCTCATCTTATTTTTCTTAGATCATCTTAGTTTTCTTATTTATCTTCGGATATACACTAAAAGCAAGCAGTCATTTGATGTCAATGTGCTAGAGCTGCTATTTAAACATGTTTAACCAATTTATTATTTTTAGGTATTTTGCAGTGTGTGTTTCTTGTTGTCTTGACACAAAGGCCACTGTTTTAGTGCACATACCTCACGGTCTTGACTGTTCCTGTCTTTTTCTTCTCCAGCTTACATTTACATTTATTTATTTGGCAGACTCTTTTATCCAAAGCGACTTAGAAGTAGTAGAGCATTAAACATTTTGTCAACACACTAAACAGTACTGGTAGTTTACAAGGCTATGTAGTATTAAAGATGAAGTAAGCAAGGGAGAGAATCAACAACATGAAACATTTTTTTATACATAAAGCATAGACAGAGCTAGACAGTTATTGGTTAGTCAGAGACAGGTATGTTTTGAGTAACTAGACTTCTGTCAATTGTTTCTGTAAATTCCCTTAGTTTTAAAATGTGAAGTGCTTTGAACACATACTTAATCAGAGCTAGGTTTTGATAATTATTACAGCTGTTTTGAATCATTGGCTTCTTTAAAATATTTTCTATTGGTTTAGTATTCAAAAGCATTTCAGGGCATTTTCAGTTTGTTTGCAAATTATTATTATTATTATTATTATTATTATTATTATTATTATTTCATATTATTATTGTTTTCACAATTTTATTTGACATGTAAGTCATACATCCAGTTTGTACAACATTTTGCATGATTTATCAAGAGACACTTAAGAAAGTTACCATTAGCTTTTTATTAAAATAAACTGTTCTTAGTTCATCAAAAAATTAGTTAAAAATGTACAAAGTGGTAGAGTAGTACA